>VWZX01005383.1:148713-194474 GCA_013399015.1 Galbula dea | reverse complement strand
CCCCTCCCTCCGCCCCGGCCCCGCCCCTCCCTCCGCCTCCCTCCCCTTTCTGTCCCCCCGCGGCCACCGTAGCGCTGAGCTTTCCCGCGCTCGGGGTTCGAACAACGCAGCGGCAGCAGGTAAGGGCAGTGGCACCGGTACCGGTGCACGGGGGGGCCAGGGGATATCGGACCCCCGACCACTTCCATACACACCCACCTGGGTCCTGAGTGGTTCCTTCCTGTGTCTTTGGGTCTGGAGGTGTCACAAAGTCTCTTCTCAGGACAGTTTGCAGTGATGGAAGCCTTCAAGTCTCCAAGGAACTTGGCCCCCAGGGAGAAACATGGTGAGTCCTGTCGGGAGACTTCTTAGCAGGCTCTGTTGGGACAGGCCAAGGGCTGATGGTTTGGAACTGACAGAGGAGATGGAGACTAGAGAGAAGGAAGGAATTGTTGTTGCTGAGGGTGGTGAGAGCCTGTCCCAGCCCTGGAACCATCCCAGGTCAGGTTGGCTGGGGCTGTGAGCAACCTGCTCTGGTTGGAGTTGTCCCTGCTGACTGCAGGGGTTGCACTAGATGGGTCCCTTCCCACCCAAACCAGTCTGTGATTCTATAAATCATTGCACAGCACTTCATGGAGAGGCTGAGAAACCTCAGAAGTGGCTTCCTGACAGCCTGGGGGGACTGGGGTTTGAGTTTTGGTTTAAGATCTTGGTGGAGATGGGGGTGGGAAAGGAACTGTTCTACAAATCCAACCTCCTCCTACCCATGGTGCAATCCTGATGTGGTTTGCAGTTAGAGCAGGTGGTGAGGAGCTGCTGTCTGAGCTCACTCATGAGCTGGGTTTCTCTTCTCAGATGGGGGCCTTGTGTCTGTCACCATCCCAGCCTCTCCCTTCATGCAGAAGCTCGGATATGGCACTGGGGTCAACGTCTACTTGATGAAAAGGTTTGTGAGAGAACCCAGTGCCCCTGGGCCTGGCCCTGGGCACCACTGAGCGGAGTCTGACCCCAGCCTCTTGCCCCCAGCCTTCAGCTCTTGCTCAGCCTTGAGCAGCTCCACTCTGGGGCTGCTCTTCTCCAGGCTAAGCAGCCCCAGGGCTCTCAGCCTTTCCTCCTGCCAGAGATGCTGCAGTGCCCTCAGCATCTTCCTAGCCTCTGCTGGACTCTCTCCAGTACTTCCTTGCCTCTCTGGAACTGAGGAGCCCAGAGCTGCACCAGGACTCCAGCTGTGGCTTGACTAGGGCAGAGCAGAGTGAGAAGAGAACCTCCCTCCAGCTGCTGCTCACACTCTTCATGCACCCCAGGAGCCCATTGGCCTGTTTGGCCCTGAGGGCACATTGCTGGCTCCTGGAGAACTTGTTGTCCCCCAGCACTCCCAGCTCCTTCCCCATGGAGCTGCTTCCCAGCAGCTGTGGCATTTCCAGCTGTCCCACGTGTGCTGGGAAGGAGCCCATCATTTTGGGATGAACCCCTCAGCCTTTCCCTGGCCGAGAGGGAATGCAGGCAGCAGAGGTTTGATCCTGGCTCTGCTGGGCAGGGTGCTGCTCCCCAGTGGTGCTGAGCCATGTGGCTTTCCCCCCCCAGGTCTCCCCGAGGTTTGTCTCGCTCCCCATGGGCTGTGAAGAAAATCAATTCCAAATGCAACAGGAGCCAGCAAAGCATCTACCAGCAGAGGCTGAATGAAGAAGCCAAGATCCTGAAGGACCTCCAGCACCCCAACATCGTGGGTATGTGGCCAGCAGAGCCTGTGTGGCCTCCAGCCCAGCTCTTGCTGTTGGAGCTGCCTCTGGAGTCCCTCTTGGGTTTCTCTACCCTGCCCAGCTCTGGGCTGCTCTCACACTGAGGGCTTGGGGTCAGAGACCTCTGGAGGTGCCAAGAGGGGTGGTGGAGCTGTCTCAGGCTGCCTAGAGAGGCTGTGGAGTCTCCTTGTGTGGAGAGATTCCCAAGGCAGCTGGAGGTGACCCTGGGCAAGCTGCTGTGGGTGACCTTGCTGGAGCAGGGGGTTGGGCTGGGTGATCCCCAGAGGTCCCTTCCAGCCCCAACCATGCTGGGATTCTGTGGGTGTCTTTGGGCCCTCCTGAAGGAGGGAGCTCCTTTACTTCCAGAAGGTTTGTGGCTCCTACCCCTCTCTGCCACCTTGCAGATCTCCAAGGACATTTCTAGGGCTTCCCCTCAGAAACCCAGGACCTGTCTGAGGTGCAGATTTGTTGAGGGCTTAGTTGCAGCTGTTGGGGAAGGACCTGAGGAGCCATTGCAAGTAGTGCAAGTGCTGAGGAGGAGGTGCTGGGGCTGCCTGAGCTCCCTGAGCCCCAGGGTCTCTCGGCAGGTTACCGGGCGTTCGCGGCGGCCAGCGACGGCAGCATGTGCCTGGCCATGGAGTACGGGGGAGACAAATCCCTCAACGACCTGATTGAGGAACGACATGCCCAAGGGCTGGGCCCTTTCCCTGCTGCCACCATCTTCAAAGTTGCCTTGAGCATGGCAAGGGGCCTGAAGGTAGGTTTGATGTCAACTGGAGTTGTTCTGTGTGGAGTCACAGGGTGAGAGTGGCCACGAGGAACAATTTCTGCCCCAAAAGGGATGTGCAGGCCTGGCCCAAGCTGCCCAGGGCAGTGGTGGAGTCTCCATCCCTGGAGGGGTTTCCAAGCCCTGGAGATGTCTTGCTGAGGGCCATGGGTTAGTGGTGCCCTGGCAGTGCTGGGCAAGGGTTGGACTCCATGATCCTTAAGGTCTTTTCCAACCAGAACCCTTCCATGATTCTCTGGAGAGCAGAAGCTCTGGCACTTCCTATGAGGCCTTAGGGGGGTTTATTTTCTTACCAAGGCTCTGCACACACTCAGGTGAAAACTGAGCCCTGAAGCTTGGGATTCTAGTCATACAAACAGAGAAGCTACAGGCACACTGTCCCAAATGTCTTGCTGTCCTCTCTTGGGGCTGCCTGCTGCCTTCTGTGTCCTCATTCCTGCACCAGGCATCATGGAATCAGGGAGTGCTTTGGGTGGGAAGGGACCTCCAGAGGTCACCTAGTGCAACCCCTGCAGTCAGCAGGGACATCTCCAACCACAGCAGGTTGCTCCCAGCCCCAACCAACCTGACCTGGGATGGTTCCGGGCTGGGACATCTCCCACCTCTCTGGCCAGCCTGGCACAGGCTCTCACCACCCTCAGCAACAACAATTCCTTCCTTCTCTCTAGTCTCCATCTCCTCTGTCAGTTCCAAACCATCAGCCCTTGGCCTGTCCCAGCAGCTCCTGCTCTAAACTCTGTCCCCAGCTTTCTTCTAGGCCCTTCAAGTACTGCAAGGCCACCAGAAGGTCTCCCTGGAGCCTTCTCTTCTCCAGGCTCCACAACCCCAACCCTCTCAGCCTGGCCTCACAGTGCAGTTGGCTCCCACTGCCACTGCCAGGCCTCCTCTCAGCAGTCACTGTGCTGAGGTTGCATTTTGGGGGAGAACAACAGGGAAATGGAAACTTATTGGTTCTGTAAAGCCCAGCAGAGCTCCACTGGCTCAGGGTAGAGCTGCCAGAGCAGCAAGTCCTGCCCTGCTGCTGAGGAGAGAGAGCTCTCAGCTCCTGGGCTTAGGTGGACATGTCCCAGCCACTCTCAAGCCCCTTTAGCACCAAGAAGCAGGAGAGAGGAGAAGCAGAGAAGCCTCTCACAGCCCTCCCTGGAAGGGTGACCACAAGCTTCCAAAGCTAGGCTGCGAGGAACAACCTGCCCTGTGTTTTGGAGCTCTCTCAGGGAGGTCTTGACCCACCCTTGGTGTTCTGAAGCTCAGTATGTTCAATGTCTCCTTTCTGCCTCTCAGTACCTTCACAACGAGAAGAGGCTGCTGCATGGAGATATCAAGTCCTCAAACGTGGTGGTGAAAGGTGATTTTGAAGCCATCAAGATCTGTGATGTGGGAGTGTCCCTGCCCCTGGATGAGAACATGACTGGTATGTTGGGTGGCTGGGAATGGGATCTGACTCCTTGCAGTCTGGCTCCAGGAGCAGTGACCACTCCCCACTCCTCCCCGAGGGCCACAGAATCCTGCTGGGGGTTGGAAGGGACCTCTGGAGATCACAGGGGTAGTTAAACAGGGAGGTGATGCTGGGGAGGTGCCTGCAGCCCTCCTGCTCTTTAGAGAAGGGAACAGCTCCTTGTAAAAGCCTCCCTCAGGAACGAGGAGGCTGGGGCAGAGCCAAGAGCTGTGGTAAAGCAGCAGGGAAAAGCCCCCTGGGGCTGAACCCAAGCTTGTTCCTGCTGTTCACAGCCAAGCCACCATGCCATTAGCCATCTGCTTCTCATTGCCATGAAGCCTTTACAAGCCTCAGGACTTGGCTCTCAGCACCAGAAAGATTCATTTACTTCAGTCCCTGGCAGGAGAAACTCCTCAGCAGGGCCTGAGCATCTTCCTGCCCCCCCACAACCCCACGAGAGAACATCTGAGCACAGGAGAGAGGTCACAGATCTGGAGAGCTAAAGCTGAACCTTCTGAAGGGGATCACCATGAGCCAGGCCTTCAGTGGTGGCCAGGGCCAGGCCAAGGGACACTGGGCACCAACTGGAACCCAGGAGGTTCCATCTAGAACATAAGGAGAAGCTTGTTTGGTGTGAGGGTGTTGGAGCCCTGGCCCAGGCTGCCCAGAGAGGCTGTGGAGTCTCCTCCTGGGGAGAGATTCCCCAGGTAGCTGGAGGTGACCCTGGGCAAGCTGCTGTGGGTGACTCTGCTGGAGCAGGGGTTTGGGCTGGATGATCCCCAGAGGTCCCTTCCAGCCCCAGCCATGCTGGGATTCAGGGAATTCTGTGTTTCTCCTCAATCCCTGATGTGTGCTGTCAGTTGTGTGGAGAAGCATGAGCTCTGCTGGGCCTGGCACTGCTGTGGAGCAGGCAGCAGCTTACAGGGGATTGGAGACTACCTGGAGGGTGGCAAAAAAATACCTTCAGGCCTCCATGCCTCGTGGCTTTAACACCTGGGCTAGCTCACAGGCTAAATGCCTGCTGTGGGAGGAGCTGTGAGTGTGTCTGAGTGCCTGCAGCCTGCCAGGAGCCACTCACCCATGCCCTTTCCTTCCAGTGAGTGCCCCAGAGGCAACCTACATCGGCACAGAGCCCTGGAATCCCAAGGAAGCCCTGGAGGATGGTGGTGTGATCACAGACAGGGCTGATATCTTCCCTTTTGGGCTGACCCTCTGGGAGATGATGACCCTCAACGTGCCCCATATCAACCTGGAGGATAAGCCTGAGGATGAAGGTTGGTTTGTCTCTAGGTCTTCTTGGGGAAGCAACTTCTGCTCTCAGGTGTTGTGATTCTTTTCTCTCCAGCAGGTGTGAGTGGCTGCACAGTGCTGGAGGTTGAGGGCTGAGATGCCACCAAAATGATGTGGCCAGACAAGCTTAAGAGCTGGCCAGAGCTATGTCAGGTGGCTAAGCCTTTTGAGGAAGAAAAGCTAAAGGAAGCGTGGTGTGGCCAGGCCTGGGCTGGACCTGGGCTGCCAAACACCACCTTAACTGTGACATGCATAGGGGAGGCAGTTGGAGACTTTGGGCACTTCCTGTGCACCTGAGTGGACATTTATCATGGGACTGGAGAATGAGTTAGGCTGGAGGAGACCTTGGAGAGCATGGAGTCCAACCCTCAACCAGCACTGCCAGGTCACCAGGGCCTCAGCACCACAGCTCCAGGGCTTGGAAAGCCTCCAGGGATGGGGACTCCACCACTGCCCTGGGAAGCCTGGGCCAGGCCTGCACACCCCTTCTGGGGCAGAAATTGTTCCTCATGGCCAACCTGAACCTCCCCTGGTGCAACCTGAGGCTGTTTCCTCTTGTCCTCTGCCTTCTTCCTTGGGAGAAGAGCCCAAGCCCCCCCTGGCTCCAGCCTCCTCTCAGAGAGCTGCAGAGAGTGAGAAGGTCTCCCGTGAGTCTCCTCCAGGCTAAGCAAGCTCAGTTCCCTCAGCTGCTCCTCACCACACTTGTGCTCTAGACCCTTCCCCACCTTCCCTGCCCTTCTCTGGCCACACTCCAGCACCTCAGTGTCCTTCTGGCAGTGAGGAGCCCAAAGCTGAGCCCAGGATTGGAGCTGTGGCCTCCCCAGTGCCCAGGCCAGGAGGCCAATCCCAGCCCTAGCCCTGCTGCCACACTAGTGCTGATCCAAGCCAGGATGCTGGTGGCCTTCTTGGCCACACCCCTGGTGGAGTTCCACCACTGGGGGAGGAAGCAGATGGGAAGGGCCGGGCCTGGCAACAGCTGCCTGCTGGCAGGTCTGTGCCCTGGAGCAATACAAAGCTAAAACTCCTCCAGGCTGAGCTGGGAAAGCTCTTGCTCCACTCCTGCTGGCACAGCCCCTCAGGCTGCTTTGTGTTTTCTGCCTTGGTCTCCAGGCAGCAGGGGAATGTTCCTCACTCTCCTGCTCTCAGTGTCTCTTGGCCACAGGTTTTCCTCAGGAGTGACTCAGAGTTACTCAGCTCTATCTAGGGTGGAAAAAAACTTCATGGGTTATCAGTAAATAGCAGCTGGGGCCAAGGACTAATGGTTTTGAACTTGAAGGAGGAGATGGAGACTAGAGAGAAGGAAGCAATTGTTGATGCTGAGGGTGGTGAGAGCCTGTCCCAGGCTGCCCAGAGAGGTGGGAGATGTCCCAGCCCTGGAACCATCCCAGGTCAGGTTGGTTGGGGCTGGGAGCAACCTGCTCTGGTTGGAGATGTTTCCTGTTGTCCTTGCTCTAGTTGTTCTGTTCTTGTTCCTGCTCCCATTGGTGTCCCTGCCAGGCACTGGGGCTGGAACTAGATGAGCTTTAAGGTCCCTTCCTACTCTTGTCAGTTCTAGGAGATGTCCCTGCTGCCTGCAGAGCTAGATGACCTCTGGAGGTCCCTTCCCACCCAAACCATTTCCAGATGGTTGGGGGACAACAAGAGAGCAAAGCTCCATGGCCCAAGCCCTTCCCCCCACCCTTTAACCCTCTCCTTCTTCAGATGAGTCATTTGATGAGGACTGCTTTGATGAGGAAGCTTACTACTCAGCTCTGGGAACACGCCCAGCCCTCAACATGGAGGAGCTGGACTCCTCCTACCAGGACATGATCAACCTCTTCTCTGTCTGCACCCACGAGGACCCCAGGCAGCGTCCCTCAGCTGCCTGCATCGTGGGAGCCCTGGAAGCTTCTGGCCCAGGAGTGCAACCAAACATCTGAGCTCCCTGGCACAGATGGAGTCAAGGATGGAGTGTCAAGGACTGAGGCTTCTCCTACACCCTTCCTCCTTCTAGTATGTATAACCTACTGTGTATAGTTTAAGCCAGAGCCTAGCCTGGTTAGCACTAACCCCTGGTTTAAGGGCATGCCTGAGGTGAGTGGAGCTTGCTCTGCTGCTGGAGCAATGCTCTAGACTCTACATAAGCTCCTTGCTCTGGGCAGCAGTTTTCTGTCTAGTTGTTGTGTGTTCACCCCCCTGCCCTCTGCCTTCCTCTCACATTAACAGGTTTGGGACCAAGATGTTAAAAATAAATAGTTCTCTTCACTGGGTTTCTTCGCCTCCTAAGCAGTCTCTGTGTGCTTGGCTCTGCCAGGGATGGGGAAGCTTTGGGGAGGGCTCTTGGTGAAGGATACCTTGATCTAGAGGAGGGCAACTGAGGGCATATGCAGGGAGTTTGGAGAAGGCACTAAGGTGAGTGGAAGTGTTGATCTGCAGGAGGGAGATTGGGAGTTGGTCTGTTGTCCTATCACTTGTTCCCTGGGAGAAGAGGAAACAGCCTCAAGTTGCACCAGGGGAGGTTCAGGTTGGCCATGAGAGACAATTTCTTCCCCAAAAGGGCTGTGAAGGCCTGGCCCAGGCTGCCCAGGGCAGTGGTGGAGTCCCCATCCCTGGAGGGCTTTGCAAGCCCTGGAGATGTGCTGAGGGCCTGAGGTAGCTGAAGGCAGAACATCACTGATGGACAGCAGCTACCAGTTCAAGGAAAAGGTTTCCTGCCCCAACAGCTATCATACCATGGTAAAAAGAGTGTTAGGTCAAGGAAAAACCCAAACAGTCTCTTGCTTTATTAAAGAGGAAATTCCAGCCCACAGCTGGCTGGAGAGGAAGAGCTCCCAACAACATCCCTGTCCTGCTCTACACAGCCTTTGGCTTCTCTTTGCTACCTTCTCTGAACTCCTGAACTTAGGAGGGCGCTTCCAACATCTCCTGTGAGCACAGAACCAAGCTGGAGCAGCAACATTTCACACCTTTTATTGAGCAGCCAGGCCCCAGGACAGCTTCTCCCGTAGAACACCACCAGGAGGCTTCCAGGGCTCTGGAAATTCAGGGGAAATTCTACCAGTGAGAAGAAATCCGTAAGAAATCTCCTACTCCTCCCTGCAGACACTGAACTACTGCTTGTGCTAACGCTCCTACCCCAGACCAGCCCTTTAACAGCACAGGCACTTCAGAGGTCAGACACCTGTCCCCACACATCAGGGGAAAAAAACCCCATATATTAATTAAACCTTTGAAAGCAATAAAGTTACTCCCAATAAACTTTAGTTCCAGACTGAAACAAACCTAACCACAAACCCCAGGAAGGTTCTACCCCAGCACAAGGCAACTGTACACAAAGTGACTCCCTCGCTCCCAGCTCCTTCCGAGGGCTCAGCAGGGCAAACAGCCTCCAGCTGCCTCCAGGAGGCCAAAGGCTTACTTGGAAAGGCACAGACTCTCTCAGATGCTTTCCCCAAACCTCAGCTTGGAGGAATGGAATCGAGTTAATTGGCAGAAATGAAGTTGTAGACCAGGAAGGTGGGGGTTTGGCAGTACTTGGTGGCAAAGGACCTGCCGTCGGGCGTGGGGTCGGAGAAGGCGATTTCGGTGGTGCTCAGGTAGCAGCCGTACATGAAGGTGTTCCTGCAGGAGAAGAGGAGGCATGGAGTCATTAGGGTGGGGAGAGACCTTCAGGGGTGAAGTTGTGTCATTGAGTAGGGCTGGAATCCTCACTGCACAGAATCAGGAAGGTTGCAAAGACCTTTAAGATCATCAAGCCCAGCTGTTAACACAGCCAAGTCACCACTGAACCACGGCTCTAAGTGTCACATCTGCACCTTCTCAACCCCAAGCTGGGTGGGAATGTGGAGGGCAGGGAGAGTTTACAGAGGGATGTGGCCAGGTTGGATCCATGGGCTGAGGATCAACAAGGTCAAGAGCTGGCTCCTGAACTTGGGGCACAACAACCTCAGGAATGCTCCAGGCTTGGGGCAGAGTGGCTGGAAAGCTGCTGGGGGAAGAGGACCTGGGGGGGGTTGGTTGACAGCAGCTGAAGCTGAGGCAGCAGAGTGCCCAGGGAGGCAAGGAGGCCAAGAGCAGCCTGGCTTGGATCAGCACTAGTGTGGCAGCAGGACTAGGGCAGGGATTATCCTCCTGGCCTGGGCACTGGGGAGGCCACAGCTCCAATCCTGGGCTCAGCTTTGGGCTCCTCCCTCCCAGAAGGACACTGAGGTGCTGGAGTGTGGCCAGAGAAGGGCAGGGAAGGTGGGGGAGGGTCTAGACCACAAGTGTGGTGAGGAGCAGCTGAGGGAACTGGGCTTGCTTAGCCTGGAGAAGAAGAGGCTCAGGGGAGACCTTCTCACTCTCTGCAGCTCCCTGAGAGGAGGCTGGAGCCAGGGGGGGCTTAGGCTCTTCTCCCAAGGAACAAGGGAGAAGACAAGAGGAAACAGCCTCAAGTTGTGCCAGGGGAGGTTCAGGTTGAACATAAGAAACAATTTTTTCCCCCTAAAGGGTTGTGAAGGCCTGACCCAGGGCAGTGGTGGAGTCCCCATCCCTGGAGGGGTTTCCAAGCCATGGAACTGTGGTGCTGAGGGCCATGGTGCATTGGTGCCGTGGCAGTGCTGGGTAAGGGTTGGACTCCATGCTCTCAAAGGTCTCTTCCAACCATATTGATTACAGGGTTCCAGATCTGCTCATCAGGACACTTTCATCCCTTCCCATAAGTTCCCTCTAACCACTCTGATCATTTTCCTCCTCCCAGGCACAAACCCCCAGTGAGATCCCAGCTCCCCCTGCCCCTTCCCTACCTGAGCACATCCAGCATGCGGCGGGCGATGCCCTTCCTGCGCCGAGGGCCCAGCACCCAGAGCCTGCTGACCCCACACAGGGCTGCCTCCGGCTCTGTGGAGCAGCGCCAAGCCCTCTGCTGCTGCAGGCTGGCCTGGCCAGGAGACGAGGCCACTGGTCCTGGTTCTAGCAGCACCCGGAACGCCTGCAAGGGATGAGGGAAGACATCAAACTGCTCCTTCGCAATGGGATCAGGAGCTACAGGACTTCATGTGCTCCCAGCTCTGCCTTCTGGCCCCTTCTAGGGCAGAGCGGCACCCAAAGCAGTCTCCAACCAGGGGCAGAGGGAAGGTTGCTGCAGTACCAGCCATGCAAGCTCAGCTAACTCCTCCTAGAAATGTCTCAGCCTGACAGGCTTTTGAGCTGGGCCTGTTGGGACAGACCAAGGGCTGATGGTTTAGAACTGAAAGAGGAGATTTTTCACCCTGAAGGTTTTGAGAGCCTGTCCCAGGTTGGCCAGAGAACTGGGAGATATCCTATCCCTGGAACCATGCCAGGTCAGGTTGTTCGGGGCTGTAAGCAACCTGCTCTAGTTGGAGATGTCCCTGCTGGCTGCAGCGGGGCTGGACTAGATGACCTTTGGAGGTCCCTTCCCACCCAAACCACTCCCTGATCCTTTGATTCCCCCTGGAGCAGGGGGTTTGGCCTTGATGATCCCCAGAAGTCCCTTCCAACCCCTCCACCAATCAGGGATTCCACCCCCTCCCCACACAATATCATGTACCTGCTTGATGGATTCAGCCACTAAGCAGCCCACAATCATCTTCTCATTGGACACAAACAAGTAGACCTTGGTCCTGGCAGGGCAGCGCAGAGAAACCTGCGTGAAGCCCAGTTCCTTATCCACGATTTCCCGCACGTCTTCTGCCTGAGGAGAGAGAGAAGCATGTGAAGAACCCACCTGTCCCTCAGCTGTGGTGTGAAACCTGCCAGGAAAAGGGACTTGTTCCCCTAAATCATCCTTTATTGTCAGAAGGTCAGGCTCTGGCTGTGTGGAGAGCATTAAAGAATGAGTCCTCACTCATATCTTCACCCCTCCACACCTCTTGCACCTGCCTCTCAGGCCAGTCCTTGGGGTGGGAAAGGATCAGGCTCTGTTGTTCACCTAGGAACAAAAGGTTCCTTCAGGACAGGATTAGGATGTGTCAGGGTTGGCATCTCCAGCACCCTGGGTTGTGCCACAACCCTGCTGAGCTCTCATGTTCCCCCCAGGCTCTGGCCAGCGATGTGTGATCAGACACTGAGGTAGTGCTGGGAGCTGAGCCAGCAGCAAGCTCATCTACAACCTAACCCCCAAAACAAACAATCCCTGACCTTCTTCACAGCATATTTGGGGTCATCTGGAAGAATCAAGACAATCTTCCCATCCCAGAACTCGGCCACAACACGTTCTTTCTTCCAACCCTGTCACAGAAAAACCCAAACAAACAACAAGTTAGTGCTGGAGCAAGAGAGGAAGTGGTTCCCTGGCAGATGGAGCTGAAACCTGAACCTCTCCAGCTTGCAGGAACCCAGTCAAGTTGCATTCGTCACCCTGATGAGGGCAGACAGTTACTGGAACTGCCCAACTGACACTTGAACCTCCTCTCTGGAGGACAAAGCCTTGGTCTGAAGCTGTTTTGCCTGCCCCCTGGCTATCGAACACCACTTCCCACCACGTTCTGCAGCCAAGCTGCATGTTCTCAGCCTCACCACGTATCTGAGTGCCTCCAGGAACCTCTCATGGTGCTGGATGTGCTGGGCTTCATCCTCAGGGCTGGCAGCCGTGTAGATCATGCCACAAGACTTGCAAACCACGGCACCAAAATGCTTCTGACCAGCATCCTAGGGAGAAACAGAGCTCTGAAGCTGTTCAAAACCACAACCAGGTTAGAGGAGGAGGCTGAGAATTGGCTCTGGTAAGAGGAACTGAAGACTTGAGTGGTTGTTTTCATTGGGGCATGAGAAGAGGAGGGTGAGCTTTTGCTTATTTGCACAAGGCTCAACTACAGAGCACTGAGTCCTCCAGGGACTAGAGGCATAGAATCATGGAGTCACAGAGTGGGTTTGGTGGGAAGGGACCTCCAAAAGTCATCTACTGCAAGCCCTGCAGTCAGCAGGGACATCTCCAACTAGAGCAGGTTGCTCACAGCCCCAAAAAACCTGACCCAGAATGGTTCCAGGGCAGGGACATCTCCCACCTCTCTGGCCAGCCTGGGACAGGCTCTCACCACCCTCAGCACCAACAGTTCCTCCCTTCTCTCTAGTCTCCATCTCCTCTGTCAGTTCCAAACCACTAGCCCTTGGCCTGTCCCAGCAGCTCCTGCTCTAAAGTCTGTCCCCAGATTTCTTCTAGGCCCTTCTAGTACTGCAAGGCCACCAGAAGGTCTCCCTGGTTGGACTCCATGATCTGAAAGGTCTCTTCCAACCAAAACGATTCAGTGATTCTACAAAGCCAGCACTGCACACTGAAGAGCAAGAGCAGGAAGGCAGATGTGGAGCTGCCAGAAGGGGATCAGGTCATTAGCAGAAGGAGCTCAGCTCTCAGCTGCACAATTCCTGCTCCTCAGCTCCCCTGGCTGCCTCCTGCCCCTGTGGTCACAGCCCTGTGCAGCCCAGGCAGCTGTGGGAAGGGAACAGTCTGCAGCCAAAGCTACTCCTAAAGCATCCATAGAGACTTGGCTGAGCTTCCCTTTGGATGGGGTTTTACTTAATATCATGTTCCATAAGTCTCTTTGAATCCTAAAACCCAATGAAGTGTTAATCCCAGAGAAACCATCCCAAGGTATTTCCCAGTCCTCATCCAGTCCTAAATCCATTCACCACTAGCCCTGTTCTGGTCAGCCTGAGGTTTACACCTAAGGAAATCAATTTTTGTGGTTAACCTCAAGGCCTGTTCCTTGTTTCCTCAGCACCAAAGCCACCCTGAAGGGGCAGCATGCCCTGAGCAGATCCTTACAATGATCATCTGATCTGGAGAGCGCTGGCACAGCCCCTTGGCCTTCTTGCTTTTCTGCAGGGTGTGAGGCAGTTTGGCAGGAGGGTTGGAGCCCAGGGGAGAGGGCAGTTCATCCAGGGTGGCCTGTGGCCTAGAAAGCAACCAGAGAGATGAAAGTCAGGCACTGCACCTAGAAGTTGACATGACAGGTTGGGTACCAGTGACTCCCAGACAGAACATCCCCATTTTAAGCCTTTGAGAGCTGAGGTGCCAGCTCCTCAGGGGCAGGGAGGGAAGGAGAGGGCTCCAGGAGAGTCACAATGGTACCAAAAGCAAAATAACTCTTGCTCAAGCACCTCTCCCACTTCCAGACATCCCATTTCCAGAAGAATGGAAACTCAGCAGCTCCTCAAACAATGGGATACAAAAGCAGAGGCTGAGGACCATGAGGTATGAAGTGGGTGAAGCAATTGGTTCCCCAGGCCAGCAGCTTCCTCCTCAAACTGCTGCTGACATGCATCTGGGACACTCAAATGCTCCTCAGGGGCTCAAGCTGCTCAGCTCCAACAATCCAGCACCTCCAGTCCTGGGCTCAGCTTTGGGCTCCTCACTGCCAGAAGGACACTGAGGCGCTGGAGTGTGGCCAGAGAAGGGCAAGGAAGGTGGGGAAGGGTCTAGAGCACAAGTGTGGTGAGGAGCAGCTGAGGGAACTGGGCTTGGTTAGCCTGGAGAAGAGAAGGCTCAGGGGAGACCTTCTCACTCTCTGCAGCTCCCTGAGAGGAGGCTGGAGCCAAGGGGGCTTGGGCTCTTCTCCCAAGGAAGAAGTGCTAGGACAAGAGGAAACAGCCTCAAGTTGCCCCAGAGAGGTTCAGGTTGGCCATGAGGAACAATTTCTTCCCCCAAATGATTCTGCAGTGAACCCTAACATGGAACCAATTTAGAGATCCACCAAAGAGCTGTTAAGATTTGGATACCAAGGAGAATTTCCAAAGCAGAGGCTTCATGGAGGAAAAAGCTTTGTGCTCCTCAGCTTCCCAAGGGAGAGCTGCAAATCCAACACTGATCTCCAGCTAATCACAAACACCAGGGTTTCCACATATTCAAAGGCTCCATGTTCACCATGGAAGGTATCTGAAAACCCACAGGAGGAAGCAAAGCAACTATTGCAGTCAGATCCCTTTCAACACTTGTGCAGCAGAGCTCTACAGTAGCTCAACAAGCCCTGGAAGGTTTATTTTGGCTCTTTTAGGACCATGTTGAAGTGTTTTGGGTTGGTTTCCTTTTATGTTCACAATAAACTCGGCTCAGAATGGTTTATTGTTAACAAAATGTATCAAGAACAATTGAATGTGCAAGAGGGATTAGCAGCTCTGCTTCTGGAGAGGAAAAACTCCACTAGGTCTGCAAGTACAGCAGTAAATGAAGCAAGGAAATCTAATGAAGCAGAGAGAGGGCCTGGTGCAGTTACATCTTCTGAGTAGAGGCTCAGTGCCTCTGAGTTACTTGTCCATATCATGCTTCTTACAGCAACAGAAAGTAAAATTCAGAATCATACAATCATTTGGGTTGGAAGAGACCTTTGAGAGCATGGAGTCCAACCCTTACCCAGCACTGCCAGGGCACCACTAACTCATAGCCCTCAGACCACATCTCCAGGGCTTGGAAACCCCTCCAGGGATGGGGACTCCACCACTGCCCTGGGCAGCCTGGGCCAGGCCTGAACAACCCTTTTGGGCAACAAATTGTTCCTCATGGCCAACCTGAACCTCCCCTGGTGCAACCTGAGGCTGTTTCCTCTTGGCCTCTCCCTTGTTCCTTGGGAGAAGAGCCCAAGCCCCCCCTGGCTCCAACCTCCTCTCAGGGAGCTGCAGAGAGTGAGGTCTCCCCTGAGCCTCCTCTTCTCCAGGCTAACCAAGCCCAGTTTCCTCAGCTGCTCCTTACCACACTTGTGCTCTAGACCCTTCCCCACCTTCCCCTGGCCACACTCCAGCACCTCAGTGTCCTTCTGCAATCCTCCCAGGAGTGGAGGCATGGCCCCGGCCAGGAGGACAATCCCTGCCCTAGTCCTGCTGCCACACTAGTGCTGATCCAAGCCAGGCTGCTCTTGGCCTTCTTGCCCACCTGGGCACTCTGTCAGGGGTCTCTGGCTGGTGGAAGGTGCAGCCCCCTCATGAACAGGCAGTACATAAAGACAGGGAGTTCCTATTTGCTATGGACACAGACAACACACAGAAGTAGAATAAATGAATACAAACCCTCAGGAAGGCCCAAACACAACCAAGGCTGAAATGTTCTCAGTGATTAATATATTCTGACACAGTCTGGTCATTCTTGGGGAAAGACAGCAAAGATTAACCTACCTTTTCTTGCTGGTGGGGGCTGCACTGAAGATGGGATAGACAACAGCACTGGAAGGAGGACCTGGAAAAGACAAGAGAAGTTATTGTGGTGAAGAATCCTTAGTTGCAGGACACATTGGTACAGAGAGAGAAATTCAAACAGCAAGGAGACCTCAATGATTCACATGGAACATAGAGGAGAGCTGCTGAGAGTGCTGGGAAGTTGTGGATGCTGAAAGATGTATAAATTATGGGCATGAATCTTGTCTAGACATAACAGAATCCCCAAACCCCAGCATGGTTGGGGTTGGAAGGGACCTCTGGGGATCACCCAGTCCAGCCCCCCTGCTCCAGCAGAATCACCCACAGCAGCTTGCCCAGGGTCACCTCCAGCTGCCTTGGGAATCTCTCCACACAAGGAGACTCCACAGCCTCTCTGGGCAGCCTGGGCCAGGGCTCCAACACCCTCACAACAAACAAGCTTCTCCTTATGTTAGAGATGGAGCCTCCTGGCTTCCAGTTGGTGCCCAATGCCCCTTGGCCTGGCCCTGCCCACCACTGAGCAGAGTCTGGCCCCAGCCTCTTGCCCCCAGACTGCAGCTCTTCCTCAGAGCCAGAAGGAAAGAAAAATCAGAAGTCAAGATAAAAACAGTTCACACAGTGCTTAAGCCCAAACCAGATTCAGCAGGGTCCCCATCACAACTGGCCAACTGACTGAAAGGCTGGATGACAGGACAAGGTGGGGATTCAGCAGAGCTGATCCTGCTAGGGAAAAACAGGCAATCCAAGAGCTTTTCCAAGTTTCTTCCACCTCATTTTCCTGCAGCCACAAAAGTCACAGACCAGGAGATGTAGAATTCCCCTTACCTCTGCTGTCCACCTCACGTAGAGGCTGACTTGGAGGAATAATGCAGTCATCAGAGTCAGAGGCTGGAGAAGAACTGATGTCATCAACATCCTAGAAATGAAGACAATTGCTTTAGGGCAAAAAGAAAACTCCCCAGCTGATGAAGTTCTCAGGAAGCAGCTAAAGAATCACATCCAGTCTAAGTGATCATCACAATGAGCATTACAGAGTCACAGAGAGGTTTGGGTGGGAAGGGAGAGACCTCCAGAGGTCACCTAGTGCAACCCCTGCAGTCAGCAGGGACATCTCCAACCAGAGCAGGTTGCTCACAGCCCCAAACAACCTGACCCAGGATGGTTCCAGGGCTGGGACATCTCCCACCTCTCTGGCCAGCCTGGGACAGGCTCTCACCACCCTCAGCACCAACAATTCCTTCCTTCTCTCTAGTCTCCATCTCCTCTGTCAGTTCCAAACCAGCAGCCCTTGGCCTATCCCAGCAGCTCCTGCTCTGAAGTCTGTCTCCAGCTTTCTCCCAGGCCCTTCAAGTACTGCAAGGCCACCAGAAGGTCTCCCTGGAGCCTTCTCTTCTCCAGGCTCCACAACCCCAACTCTCTCAGCCTGGCCTCACAGCAGAGAGCTTCCAGCCCTCAGATCATGCCTGTGGCCTCCTCTTGCCCTGCTCCCCCAGCTCCATGTCTGTGCTGTGCTGAGGTCTTCCCAGAGCAGAGCAGAGGCACAATCCCCTCCCTGCCCTGCTGCCGGGGCTGCAGCCCAGGCCACAGTTGGCTTCCAGGTTCTAGACCCTTCCCCACCTTCCTTGCCCTTCTCTGGCCACACTCCAGCACCTCAGTGTCCTTCTGGCAGTGAGGAGCCCAAAGCTGAGCCCAGGATTGGAGCTGTGGCCTCCCCAGTGCCCAGCCCAGAAGGACAATCCCTGCCCTATTCCTGCTGCCACACTAGTGCTGCTCCAAGCCAGGATGCTCTTGGCCTCCTTGCCCACCTGTGCACAACAAGAGCTGATGCAGTGATGCTGATGTGGACTTTCTGAAATGTTCACCAGTTTTATCCCCCATCAGGCAGGAACAAAGCTATGTTTTCCTGGGTATAACACACCTCCAGAAACAGCCTGTGGACCAACAGCTCGAGCACTGTCACCTCCAGCCCCCTCAGCATCCTCCCTGTGTGTCACCTAGGTCTCACACCACCTCTACTCACCACATTCTCTGCAGTGCCATCTCCTGCAGCTGCAGCCTGGGAAGGACAGAAGAGGGCAGCAGTGTCCTCACTTCCCTGGGGAGCAGTTTTCCTATGTGCTGAGTCTCTCTCTTCACTTGCACAGCTTGGAAACTCCTTCCTGCTTCCACCCTCCTGTTTCTGAGGCCCAGGAGCACTCCTCAGGACAGCAGCCTCCTCAGGAGTTTGGCTTCTATCAGCTGAGTTAGGTTTTGCAGCTGGCAGGGACCCAGGCTGATTGTTCTCTTGCAGAGCTTTGGGGAGGCCCTGGGAAGCCTTGGTGTCCACTGCTGCTTTTTTACTGTGTGACCTCTTCCCAGCAGAGAAGAATGCAGCTCCTGAGGGGAGCTTCAGGGCAGGCTTCACTGTCATGCTCAGGACTCTGAAGGGTGAATCCATCTTCTTTTTAACCAGGCAATTCACATTCTCTTTCCCCACACTGGCTTTTCCTCCTGGGGCCTCTCCCTTTGCCTTCTTCAGTGGTTTGGGGTTGGTTTGGCCATGCTTGGAGCTGGTTCTGCGCTTGGTTGGCTTGGAGCTTGTATTCCTGCTCCAGTTCACATTCACCTTCTCAGTCCTGCTGGCAGCTGGGAGATTTTCATCCTTCTCACCCATGAGGCACTTCTCCTTTAGCTCTTTCCTCTCCAGAGGAGTGAGGTATGTCTTCTCTTTACTATAAAAAGACACTGTGGGCACAAAGGGCTGGTAGGAGGAAGCAGGTTGGGGAGATGATTTCCAGGAGGGCTCCCTCTGGGTGGCTGGGGCAGCACCAGCTGCCTGACAAGGTGAAATATCCAACCTCCTAGGCAGCACTGGCAGCACCCTGACAGCCTCTGCTTCCTTCATCTCACCACTGGAGCTCGAGGACCACTTTATTTGAGAAGCACACCAGTGACTCCTTGGTGTCTTGGGTGGAGACAGAGCTTCAGCAGAGCCTGCTGGCCTTTTCTTCAGGGGAGTCTCAAAGGCTGAGGGGGAACTGCAAGAACAATGACAGATTTAAAACATCACCCACACTATGGAAAGCTTTGAAACTCTTACTCTCACAGAATCCCAGCATGGTGAGGGTTGGAAGAAAGGGCACTGGGCACAAACTGGAAGCCAGGAGGTTCCATCTGTAACATAAGGAGAAGCTTGTTTGGTGTGAGGGTGTTGGAGCCCTGGCCCAGGCTGCCCAGAGAGGCTGTGGAGTCTCCTTGTGTGGAGAGATTCCCAAGGCAGCTGGAGGTGACCCTGGGCAAGCTGCTGTGGGTGCCCCTGCTGGAGTAGGGGAGTTGGACTGGATGATCTCCAGAGAACCCTTCCAACCCAAACCATGCTGGGATGAACCATCTTAAAATTTTTTTTCACTTCACATTAAAACTTGAGGCTTTTTGAACACCTAATTTGTTCTACATATAGCAATTAATTTGGTCTGATGAGGAAAAAACCTCTCTGAGGAGTGAGCATACCTGTCAGGATCAGAACTGTGGCTCCTCTTCTGTGGGGTGACAGCTGCCAGGTCTTCAGCAGAGTGCCTGCAGGAAGAGATTTGTAATAGCTTGAAAGACATTTCCAGAACTAAAACTAAACAACAATAAAAAAAGCTTAAGTCAAGAGGGAAGTAGAGGTGGGGGACTGAGAAGAATGGCAGCAGCTCAGCCATAGCAAGGAACAGAACACCACTGGGCTGTGGTTCAGCTGAGCCACAAAACAAGCACACACAGAAAGAATCTTCCAGGTCAAGTCCACTTCTGTCATCACAGAGAAACACATGCTAAAGGCCCTGCTCTAAAGGGGAGGCAGATAACTCAGAAATTAAGTTTCACTCTGTCTCACAGAACCCCAGCATGGTTAGGTTGCAAGGGACTTCTGGAGATCATCCAGGCCAACCCCCCTGCTCCAGCAGGATCACCCACAGCAGCTTGCCCAGGGTCACCTCCAGCTGCCTTGGGAATCTCTCCACACAAGGAGACTCCACAGCCTCTCTGGGCAGCCTGGGCCAGGGCTCCAACACCCTCACAGCAAACAAGCTTCTCCTTATGTTCTAGATGGAACCTGCTGGCTTCCAGTTGGTGTCCAGTGCCCCTTGGCCTGGCCCTGGGCACCATTCAGCAGAGTCTGGCCCCAGCCTCTTGCCCCAGCCTTCAGCTCTTGCCCAGCGTTGAGCATCTCCCCTCTAGGGCTGCTCTTCTCCAGGCTCAGCAGCCCCAGGGCTCTCAGCCTTTCCTCCTGCCAGAGATGCTGCAGTGCCCTCACCACCTTCCTATGCTCTAATGGACTCTCACCAGTAGTTCATTGTCTCTCTGGAACTGGGGAGCCCAGAGCCGCACCAGGACTTTAGATGTGGTCTGGCTAGGGCAGAGCAGAGGGGCAGGAGAACCTCCCTTCACCTGCTGCTCACAGTCTCCTTCATGCACCCCAGGAGCCCATTGGCCTTCTTGGCCCTGAGGGCACATTGCTGGCTCATGTTGAACTTTGTGTCCACCAGCACTGCCAGGTCCTTCTCTGCAGAGCTGCTTTCCAGCAGCTCAAGCCCTAACCTGGAGCAACATCCTTCCCACGTGGATTTCATATTGGCATTTACCCTCCAACCAAGACAAATCTATATCTAACAGACTTTTAGAGTTTCTCTCCCACCTTCCATCTTGCCAAACACCATAAACCTGCTTCACTGACACAGGAGCAATTTAAAACACTTGAATATTCATACACTGACTGTTCCATGTCTCCTAGTTTGAGGTAAGGACTGTAAAATACTCAACTATTCCATAATCTGCCAGCAGGGGGAAGTTATTCCTAACCAAACTGCATGAACAGGTTGCTGGTTTTGGGGAAGCAGTGACTGGTAACAGCCGAGACCCAAAAGCTCTTACCAAGCCTAAGAACACGAGTGGTTAGAGAGGACTGAGCCAGGAGCTACAGAGCTACGGCAGGAGCTGGACAACCGCAGTACAGAGCAGTGCTGGCAAATTATTAACCAGCATTGCCAGGTTACCACTAACCCATGGCCCTCAGCACATCTACAGGGCTCTGAAACCCCTTCAGGGATGGTGACTCTTTCACCGCCCTGGGCAGCCTGGGCCAGGGTTTAACAACCCTTTTGTGAAGTAAATTGTTCCTCATTGTTCCTCAATGGCTCCTAAACATCCCCTGGTGCAACTTGTGGCCATTTCCTCTTGTCATGTCTTGCTCCTTGGGAGAAGAGCCCAAGACCCCCTGGCTCCAGCCTCCTCTCAGGGAGTTGCAGAGAGTCAGAAGGTCTCCCCTGAGCCTCCTCTTCTCCAGGCTAACCAAGCCCAGTTCCCTCAGCTGCTCCTCACCACACTTGTGCTCTAGCCCCTTCCCCACCTTCCCTGCCCTTCTCTGGCCACACTCCAGCATCTCAGTGTCCTTCTCAGGAGCTCAAAACTAAACTCAGGATTTGAGGTGTGCCCTCCCCAGTGCCTGAGGACACCCAGTACCCAGCCAGACCCTCATCTCAGGAGCCCCGAACCTCTGTAGTGCACCAGGCCTTCCCACCAGAACCCCTCAGACACCCTGCACCTTATCGTGACCCTAGCACTCTTCTCCCACGCACAGGGCCTATCAAACAGCCTCACACCCCACAGGACCACCCTCCCCTGACCTGACCCAACACTGGGGCCTAGTCCCACAGCCCTCGCCCGCGCCTCAGCTCTACAGAAAACCCCACAGAACCTCCATGGGCCTTGACTCCCGCATCACCCATCCTCCTACACAGACCCTAAGGCCCAGCCTCACTCCCTTACCTCAGCGCCGCCATCTCCCCAACTCCTTCAAAATCCGCGCGCCTTCTCCCGCCCGCCCAACCCTCTCCCTTTTATTGGTTGATCTTCTCGTCACTCACAGATTCTTCATCACCATTGGCTTATTCTTCCCGCCCTCTCCGTTTTCTATCCAATCGGATGGCAGAACTCACCACAGCCCCTCCTCCAGGGGCGCGCACAGCGAGAGCAGTGTTGAGGCCAGGCTCCCGTGGGGCATCATGGGACTGGTAGTCGCTGAGCGGCGCCGCTAGGCCGCAGAGGGCTCCGAGTGGAAGACTTGGTTATAACAAGAAGCAGAGAGAACTTAGAGAGGTGTCGGAAATGGTGAAGAGTTTGCCTCGACGCGGCTCCTGGCGCCATGCCGGTGGCGACACCCCGCTGCAGCATGAAGGGGTCCTCTGAGGACTCCACAGAGCGGCGGCAGCTCTCATACGCCCTCCCTGAGGCCCTCCCGCGGCGCCCGCGTACTCCCTGTTTTGTCTCGCAAAACAAACCAATACACTAAACCGTGCCCGCAGCCCTGCAGCGCCTCCGCCTGCTCATCAGCATACGCAGAAGGCGGTGGCAGTAGCACAGAGAGGCCATGCGCATGTGTAGAGCTGCCTTGAACTGCCTGCCGGAGCTGTGGGATCCTTCCGACCGTGAGGGCCTCAGGCAGAGTCCGGTGGTTTGAGGAGCCCCTGCTGTGGTGTTTTATTTCCCGTCCAGTAGTGAGTGGTTGTGTCGGGAAGGATAAACTCCCCTAACCCTGTTAATTTCGGCCTTGGAAAGCAGGCGTTACTGTATTTCGGCCTGGTGCGTTGAGGGGATCACACTAACCAGGGAAATCTCATGATATACATTACGAGGATGAACAGTGATGGAAATGCCTGCTTCCAAGATTCTAATGTATATGTAAATATATTACAGAAGCTCCTTCAAGATGATAGGGTCCAGCTGTTCACCCAGCTCAGTCAAGTCACATTTAGGTTTTTTCCCAGCTCGAAGTGGAGCTTTAGGGGCAGTTTTGGTTGAGGTTGGAACTGGAGGGCACTGGATGATCTCCATGGCAGCAGCAGGACACCAGTCAGTGGGTTGGGGCTGGGGGCTTGTTGTATGGCTCATCTGACAAGGTCAGGCTGGAGATCCATCTGAAGGGCAGGGGCTCCAGGGTTCCAGGCAGGATCAGCATCTTCTGAAGCTTGGTCTGGTTCTTACAAGTGGTGGAGGAGCTTGGCCTTGGCTTAGGCATAACCAGTAGCTCCTGGAGTTGGGCCTGGCTCTCAGGGGTTCTAGGGCAGCTATCTAGGTGTGAGTGCCAGACAACAGCTTCTAACTGCACATCTGCCTCTTCAAAGTGGTTCCTGTGGAGACAGGAGGCTGCTGAGGCCCTCGGCTGCAGGTGGGGCAGAGGAACCACCCTGCCCAGCACAGCCCAGAGCTGGTGAGGCTCACACCCCCTGCTCCTGTCCAGACAGGGGCAGTCTGAGCCAGAGCAGGCTCCAGAGCAGAAGGCCCCGGAGCTCAGAGGCCAAGCAAAGCCTCTGAGAGCAGCAGGAAGCTCAGCAGAGTGTTTTGGCCACCAACTAACTGACCAGCCCCCAGCAGCCTGACTAGAAATGCCCTGTGGCTATGAGCAGCCATCGAAGGAAGCCATGGGGGAGAAAACAAATCAAGGACTCACTGGTCTCTGTAGTTCAAGCACTGGGTCAGGATGCAGCACCAGAATATCACAAGGGTGAGGAACACTGCAGCTACTGCTGTTCCAAACACATAGAGGCTTTCTGTGTCTTGGAAATGGATTAAACTTGGGGTGTCCTGGTGATACTTAGCCGTTGCATTCCCTTGGGTTCTCTCAGCCCTTGTGTTGCTCTGAGGACTGGTAACATTTGTATTCCCTTGGGTTCTCTTAGCTCTTGTGTTGCTCTGGGTTCTCCCAGCCCTTGGGGATCTCCTGCTGAGCACATCTGCAGGAGCAATGGCAACTTTAGCCCACCCTGTGGACCACTGGGCAGCTTGCAGCACCTTTGCTATGGGTAGGAAGTTCTCTGGTTCTCCCCAGTGCTGGTGCCTGCAGGCACACTCCCACCCTTTGGGGCAGGTTGTCTCACCCAACCAAACTCAGCAGGGCAGGAGGAGAGCCAGGGGCACAGTGCAGCTGCTTGGCTCTTGTCCTTAAGAGGGTCAGGGCCAAACCCATCCCTGCAGCAGGCAGGGCCACCTCCAGCTCTCCCACAGCCCCAGGGGACATGTCAGGCCCTCCCAGGAGACACCTGAGCCTTGCTCTCCCTCTCTGCCTTCTCCCCAGCATGGGCACAGAGGCTGCAGGAGGACAGGAGGGGAGATTCCCTCTAAGCCCCTGCCCAGTGTTGGAATTGCTCTGCAGGCTCCTGGGAGGGATCCTGCTTGGTGCTGCTCTCATTCCTTAGCCTCTAGGGACACTGAGAACTTACCTCCAGGATGCCCCACGGGCTCCAAACCAACATCCAGCTGAGAAGCTGGCTGAGCACTGCCACCACCCTCACCTAGAGGCAAGCAGAGATGAGAAATGTTTCATTGCTTGTTGGGATCCAGCTCATCCAGGCCACGTGCAACACCCCTGGAGAAGCAGGTGGACCAAGAGAAGGCCTCTTTGGGGCCTCTCTTGCCACGAGATCTCTCACACACATAGAGGAAACCTTCCCTAAAGCACTGAAGGAGAACCATCTCCCACACTTCTGGGGGAGAAGAGCCCCCAGCCATGAAAGGTGCACCAGCACCACCTGCTTACCTGCTCCCCACGCTCGCCCTGGAGCAGCCTGGGTGGAGCTGATGCCCAGGACCAGCAGGAGGAGATGGAGGAGGAGAGGCATGGTCCTTGCACTAAACTGCTGCTGTCGCTGCAGTGGCAGCCAGGGGCTGGCTGGCTGGTGGCACCATGGCACTTGGTGACCTCATGGTCCCCCTGTGACCTCACAGCCTGGCTGAGCTGAGGTGCCCTGGCAGAGCTGAAGCTCCAGTAGGTGGCTGCTGACACTGTCTGTAGGAGATGTTCTGGCAGCAGCCTGGCAAGGGGATATGTTTTCTAGCAGAAGCAGTTGTTCTTCAGCTCAGTGACACTTGGCTGCAGCAGTATCACATTCCTTTCCTGTCTCATCTTTGTCCTATCCCTAGGGAATTCAGGGTGTCTACACTGCTGTTTGGGAGTGACCTTGAGATCCATCCTCAACCAGCATGACAGTTCTCTTTCCCCATCTCTCTCCTGCCCTGTAGCTCACACTCTCATCAGCCACATTGGTTTTTTCACATCCTAGTGCAACCTCAGGACAGTATCCTAGGTTCTTTTGCAGAGTCCTCCTGGGAATTGTTCTTCTGACAGTGTCTGGCACCTTTGGAAGTGATTCTTGTTTAAGAAGGGTCCAGTGGAGCTGGGGGAGGAGGCTCAGGAGGTTCACTTGTTGGTGCTTGTGGTGAAGAGAGAGTAGACTGCAAGGGTCAAGCAAGTTATTGGAGCTTCACTTACAGGTTGGACTGCAAGGCTCAAGGAAGCCATCTGAACTTCACTCACAGATCTCATGTGCTGCTGCTGCAGGGTTTCATGGACTGGGTGGAAGAAAAAAAGCAAGGAGAAGCTGCAACAACCTAAAAAGACAAGCATGGTCCCTGTGTTAGGTGATTACTCAAGGTGGCCAACTTACAGCATGCTAAAGAGGCACTTACTCCTCCAGGTAAGGGTTCTCAATCCCACAACAGTGCCTTGGCTGCTGTCCTGGCCAAGGGAGGAGAGTCTCCTCCATACAGGCAAGATGTAGCACTGGAGAGGTGACTCCCAGTTCCTAGAGCACTCTGCTGCCTCACCTTCAGCTGCTGTTGTCCAACCCCTCCAGGTCCTTTTCCCCCAGCAGCTTTCCAGCCACTCTGCCCCAAGCCTGGAGCATTCCTGGGGTTGTTGTGCCCCAAGGTCAGGAGCCAGCACTTGGCCTTGTTGAACCTCAGCCCATTGCCCATGGATCCAGCCTGGCCACATCCCTCTGCAGAGCCTCCCTGTCCTGCAGCAGATCAACACTCCCACCCAACTCAGTGTTGTTCCAGAGGGTGCCCTTGATCCCCTTGCCCAGGTCAATGCTCTGCTTCCCTAAGGAAGGGTTTTCAATCTGAAGTGCCCATTTGTGCCTGAGCCAAGGAGGCCTTGAAGTCTCCTCCCTAGCAGCACCTCAGGGCCTCCTTCCACAGCAGTCCCTCTGCTGGCAGAGGCCATCTCCATCTGGAGTTCATTAACAGTGCAGAGCTCATGTTTCTGTCATAGTCTTCTTCCCTTTCACTGTAACACTGGAAGCACTTCTCTGTTCTCTGCTCTCTTGCCTAGCTCATGGAGTTTGGGACAAGAATAACCTCCAGCATCCCCACATGCACAGAAGACTTTAAGCCCTCCTGCAGCAGGGAGAGAGTTGACATCTCTCTCATCTCCTCTGCTTCCTAGATTGCAAGATCAACAATGTCACCATGCTCTACACACCATGGACCAACCTGAAGGAGACTCTAGACATGGACATGGAGCAGATCAGCCTTTCCCAGCAGAAGGATGGCAGTGTGACAGTGAGCTGGGGGCAGGCTGTAATGTTTCTGTGTCAGGAGCTGCTTGGGTTGTCTTCAGCATTTGCCCTGAAACCAGGGAACCATCCATTCCTGAGCCAGAAGAGCCCTAGGAGCCAGCAAGCACCATGTTAGCTTCTCATCCCCAAACCCTCTGCAGAGACCTCCTAGCACCTCATCAGGAGCTGGCAAGGGACCAGTCCTTGTCTCCTGGCTTCTTTGCTGAGGCATCTGCCAAAACATGGCATTGGTAGTGGTTATGTACATAGCAATGCTTCTGCTTATTAGCTATGTACAGCTGAGTGCTGGGAGCCAGCCTCTCTCTGCTGTTACACAACCTGCTGAGCAGCCCTGAGTGCCTGGGATTTTCCTCAGCTGCTGTTTTTGTGGGGCTCAGCCATGTGCAAATAGGATGTTTTCTTTCTGTTGAGAAAGTGCCAGAATAAAAGTGGTTTTTGGGGTTTGGTTTTCTTTTTCTCTGTTTACACTCCAAAGGTGAAGATGCTGACAGTGGAGGAGGTGAGTGAGAGCCTGAAGCAGATGGAGGGGACAAAAGTGGAGTGTTGCCCAGATTTGGCTGCAGAGAAGGAAGCTCAGGACAGAGAGTAGAGAAATCAGGAAAAAAGAGAAGCCCAGATCCAAGAGGTGAAGTGAAAGGGAAAGGAAGAGATGAGGAAGAAGAAGCTGGAGGAACTTGGGTGAGTAGTGAGCTGAGAGGAACTCCTGCAGGGTTCCTGGGCCCACTGAGCCATGGCCCTCAGCACCACAGCTCCAGGGCCTGGAAACCCCTCCAGGGATGGGGACTCCACCACTGCCCTGGGCAGCCTGGGCCAGGCCTGAACAACCCTTCTGGGGCAGAAATTGTTCCTCATGGCCAACCTGAACCTCCCCTGGTGCAGCTTGAGGCTGTTTCCTCTTGGCCTCTCCCTTGTTCCTTGGGAGAAGAGCCCAAGTCCCTCCTGGCTGCAGCCTCCTCTCAGGGAGCTGCAGAGAGTGAGAAGGTCTCCCCTGAGCCTCCTCTTCTCCAGGCTAAGCAAGCCCAGTTCCCTCAGCTGCTCCTCACCACACTTGTGCTCTAGACTCTTCCCCACCTTCCCTGCCCTTCTCTGGCCACACTCCAGCACCTCAGTGTCCTTGGAGCATTCCTGGGGTGGTTGTGCCCCAAGGTCAGGACCCAGCACCTAGAACCTCATCCCCTTGCCCTCAGCCCATGGATCCAGCCTGGCCAGACCCATCTGTAAATTTGTTTTCCCTGTTTCTCCTAAAATAAACCTGGGTGGTTATCACCTTTCTTGGACCCTTGTTCAAACAGAGGCCTGTGTCTTTTCAGAGCTGTCCCTCACTTGGGTGCACTTGGGCAATGCACTTGGCTCTCTCCATCCCTGAGCTGGGAGCCGTTGTTTCCAGCTTTGTGCAACCCTTGGGAAGCAGCCAGCCTTCACTGGTGTCCTTCAGTTCCCTCCTGCCTCTCAGATGATAACCAAAACACCCTCCTCACATGCTCCTTCAAACAGAGAGGGGGAGGATGCTGCTTTCATCTTGACCTTTGAACTTGCTCCTTGGCCCTGGAATGCACCCACTGGCTGGCCCCCAAGGCTCTCTGTGAAGCTTGAGTGAGTTGTGTTTGTCTGCAGGTGACAATGAAACAGGGATTTGAACCACTGGGGGATTTCCTGAGTGATTCAACCCCTGGAGAGCTCAGAACCAAGGGTTTAGAGGAGCAAACAGAGCTGAGGAGAAGCTACCAGCAGGACATGTTTGTGCTGTGGGGTGAGGGGCTGCCAGCTTATCTAACCTCAGCCCCAGAGCTGCCTCTTGGCCCTCCCCCAGACTTAAGAATTTTACACCTCCTGGGTCAGCCTAGCTGGTGGGTGCTGAATAAAGCTGTGAGAAGCAATCTGCATGCTCCTGGGCTTGGTCTGGTTGGCTTAGGGAGCCAGAAAGCATGAGAGAAGCAAATATTGATCCAGGCTGAGGAGTTCAGAAGGGATGAAAAACATTGGGTTTGTGCTGCTTGGTCCTGTGTGATCAAACACCTCACTCCTGGGGGGTTCTGAGAAGGTAGCATGTGAGGTGAGATGATTCCTCTTCCAGGAGCTGCTGCTCTTTAATGAAGGCTGAGCAGATGTCCTCCAGCCAGGTGAGGTTGCCCACAGAGACCTTGCCAAGAAGGCTGAAATCCAATGCAGGATGGTGATGGCACAGCTCCTGCACTGCAGTCTGCTGGGGGTGACTCCTGCATGACAGAGCACATCTCTGTCCCCTCTGTGTGGTGAAGGACATTGGCTCCTTCCTCTGCTCTCCCAGAGGGCCCCAGGCCTTGTCTGGCAGCCAGGAGGAGCCTGTGCTGGTGGAAACTGCTCAACAAGGGCAAGTGGAGGCTCCTGCCCCTGGGAAACCTCTGGAGAGAGAAGATGAGGATGAAGAGTTGAGTGCAGTGCCTGGGCTGGAGCTGCTACCTGAGTGCTCTTGGAGATGCCTGTGCCAAGCGGTCACACTAATCCTTGCAGCACCTCTGGGGGTGGCATGATTAACCTGCTGGTAAACGTGTTGCTGGGTGGGAGTCCCTGAATCCCAGCATGGTTGGGGCTGGAAGGGACCTCTGGGGATCACCCAGCCCAACCCCCCTGCTCCAGCAGGGCACCCACAGCAGCTTGCCCAGGGTCACCTCCAGCTGCCTTGGGAACCTCTCCAGCTAATGCCACCCCAAGTTCTCTGCAGTATCCCACTTCTTTTGGGAGCTGGTGTGTCAGCTGGCCCAGGGGGAGGAGTCAGGAGGTCCCTGTGGGGCAGGGTGGGGGGTGAGGAGCTGGAAGGTTCCCACCTCACCCCTAGACTCACCTCCTCCCACCATCAATGAGCCCTTTCATGAGATGAGGGCGTTGGCTGATGACCTCCTGAAGGCTGGTCCTGAGCTCTGCTGCCATCAGCAAACACCCACGGCCACAGCCCAGCAGCTGCAGGCTGTTGTGCTTGGCCACGGTGCCCCTCCAGCAGCTCTGCTGTCCTCCAGTCTTCACTGGAGGGAGATGTCCCCTGGGCATCGTGGCTGTGTGTCCCTGGGCACCTCCTGCATCAGTGGCCACGGGGCTACACATCCCCCGGCACCCTCTAGCTCCCCATGGGCTTGTGTGTCCCCAGCACCCTGTGTTGAGCTGCTTCTATGGTGGCACATGTCCTCAAGCTCCCTAGGTGTCCCCAAGCACCCTGGGCATTGATGTCCATGGGGGTTGTGTCCCCAGGCACCTTGTGTATTGTTACCTGTGAGGCCAAATGTCCTCAAGCACCCTAGATGTTCCTCAAGCACCCTGGGCATCGATGTCCATGGGGATTGTGTCCCCCAAGCACTCTGTGTCCCCAGGCACCCTGTAGATGGCTTCCCACGGGAGTTGTGTCCCCCCTAGCACCCAGGTCATCAGTGTCCATGATGTTGTGTGTCCCCAAACCCCTTGTGATCACAGCCATGAGGCCATGCGTCCCAGAGCACCCAGAGCATGGCTCCCCGTGGGTCCCCTGTTCCCAGCACCCTCTCCATCCACAGGTCCCCACACACCTTCTCCATCACTGCTCAGTCCAGGAGCTGCTGGATCCACTCCATCCTCCCACAACACTCTTCAGGCCATGCCATGGAGAAGGGCAGGGCTGGCAAGAGGCCACACAGCCCCTGGCCACCCCAGCCCAGCCCAGCCCACCCCGCTGACCAGCAGCTGCCAAGAATAACCCCCTGGAAGGTGAACTCAGCACTTCCCACCCAACCCTTCCTGCTTTATTTATTCATCCTTCTGCTCCCAGCTCTGAAATCCTAGCTCCCAGCCTGGAAAGCTTCAGCTCTGGCCAAGTCCAGGCTGGAGAAACTCCTGCCCTTGCAGATTCTTTGGCAGGCCCAAGGGAGGGAGGTGGTTGCCCATCCACAAGCACTAGCCCAGCCTCTGCCTGATCTTAGGCTAAAGCTGCTTCTCTCCCAGGCCAGATGTTCTCCCTGGCCAGATGTGCTGCAGCTTTCTGCAGACACAGGAGTTTGGGAAGGGGTGAGGAGGGCAGGGTTGGGGGAGGGGGGGCAGGGGTTTACAGCAGGGCCAAGTCTTGCTCTGTTGGGGAAACTGAGGCACGGAGCAGCCATGGGCAGGGACACATGGTGGCCACATCTCCCACCAGCACCAAGCAGGTTTGGAAGGTGCCCACGTCCTCTCCAGCACCAGGAAGGTTTTCATCCCCTCCCTTATCACCAGCTCAGGCCTGGGCTGTCCCCACCACCACCCCCGGGGGGGACTCAGCCCCCTAGAACCCTAGCAGGATGAACCCAGCCCTGCCCAGGGGTCTGGCAGCTATCTCTGTAATGAGCTGTCAGGTCTCTGCTCTGCTCACCACCCCCTTCTCAGACCCCTCCTGTCCTCCCTCCACCCTGCTCTGTTTCTCCAGCTTCAAAGCAGCTCTGGGATCATGTTGGATCATGTTAATAACAAGCCCTGGGGCTGGTTTTTGGGATGAAAACAGGAAATTGCTCTGCCAACAGCAATAAATTGACTGCTTGGGTGGGTCTTGTGCCCTGGCCAGGGCATGGAGCTCCCTGAGCTGGGGCACTTGGGTGATGCAGGGTGGAGACAGGGACAGGTGGCATGGCTGGTGACCCCAGTGCCATGATGCTCTTGGCACCATGGTCCCAGCATGGGTACATTGGACTTTTGGCTGCACCCCCTCCTCTGGTGGGGCTCCAGCACAGGCCTTGGGGAGCTTCAGTTTGGTTTGCTGGAGGAGGTGGCACTGTTCCCTTCAACTTCAGGGGCTCATGGAGTCACAGGATGGTTTGGGTGGGAAGGGACCTCCAGAGGGCATCTAGTGCAACCCCTGCAGCCAGCAGGGACATCTCCAACCACAGCAGGTTGCTCACAGCCCCAACTAACCTGACCCAGGATGGTTCCAGGGCTGGGACATCTCCCACCTCTCTGGCCAGCCTGGGACAGGCTCTCACCACCCTCAGCAACAACCATTCCTTCCTTCTCTCTAGTCTCCGTCTCCTCTGTCAGTTCCAAACCATCAGCCCTTGGCCTGTCCCAACAGCTCCTGCTCTAAACTCTGTCCCCAGCTTTCTCCTAAGCCCTTCAAGTACTGCAAGGCCACCAGAAGGTCTCCCTGGAGCCTTCTCTTCTCCAGGCTCCACAACCCCAACTCTCTCAGCCTGGCCTCACAGCAGAGAGCTCCCAGCCCTCAGATCATGGCTGTGGCCTCCTCTGGCCCTGCTCCCCCAGCTCCATGTCTGTGCTGAGGAGTCCAGAGGTGGCCCCAGCACTGCAGCTGGGCTCTCCTCAGAGCAGAGCAGAGGCACAATCCCCTCCCTGCCCTGCTGCCCACGCTGCTGGGGCTGCAGCCCAGGCCAGGGTTGGCTTCTGTGCTGGGAGCTCCCATTGCCAGCTCAGCTCCAGCTTCTCCCCCACCAGTTCCCCCCAGTCCTTCTCCTCAGAGCTGCTCTCCAGCCCTTCAGCCCCAGCCTGCAGTGACCCCAGGGGTTGTCCTGACCCAGGGGCAGGACCTTGCCCTTGGCCTTGTTGAACCTCAGGAGGTTCACATGATCCCACTCCTCCAGCTTGCCCTTGTCCCTCTGGATGGATCCCATCCCTCAGGCACATCAACCATCCTACTCAGCCTGGGGTCACCTGCAGACTTGCACCCTGCCACCAGCTGTAGGTTCTCCCCCTGTGCATGCCAGTCACCCCATACCTGTGTCCCCAGTTCAGGAGCCACCTGTCCCCATTCAGCTTTATTGTGCCAGGAGTACATGGGGGACACAGCAGGGGTTGGGGGGAACAGACATAGCCTGAGCAGGGGGGTAAAGGCACAAACCAGCTGCACCCCATCCAGCAGGGACCCCCCACCCTGAGACCAGGAGCCAGCAGCATCCCTGAGAGCTGAGGACCAGCCCCAAACTCCTGTACTGGGGGGGACTGGGACCCCTCCAAGCCTCCTCCCCGCTCCCCACCCCATCCTGTGAGGCTCAGCCTCACAGCCCTGCAGGGCATGCTCTGGGGGTGGCAGAGGACCTCCTCCCACCCCCACCACTCTCTGGGTTACTGTCCTGGGGGACCAGGGAGGCCTGGGGGACCTGGAGCTCCTCTCAAACCAGGGTCTCCCTTGGGTCCCATGGGGCCAACCTGGCCCACAGCCCCGGGGGTCCCTGGGAGTCCTGGTTTGCCCTGGGGGCCAGGAGATCCTACTGGCCCTGGCCCCCCAGCTGGCCCTGGAGGACCAGGATCTCCCTTGGGTCCCCCTTGTCCCTGGGAGCCAGATTGCCCAAAGCTGCCCTTGGCACCCTTGAGGCCAGGGAAGCCTTTCAAGCCCAGAGGGCCTCTTTCACCTTGAGGACCAGGGGGTCCCTGGGGGCCTGGGGGTCCCTGGGGGCCTGGTGAGCCCATGCTGCCTGTGTCACCCTTGTCTCCTCCGATTCCCAGGGGGCCCTTGACGCCCATGTCGCCCTTGATGCCACGGGGGCCTGGGAGACCTGGAACACCTAGGGGGGAGAGGAGGAGGTGAGTGGGAGCATGGGGGATGCAGCATCCCAAAAGAAAAGAGAGGGAGATGTCCCAGCCCTGCAAACCTTGCTAGGATCAGGACCAGCTGGGCCTGGCTCTTCCAGCCCTGCAGACCTTTATAAAACCAGGACCACCTGAGGCTGGCTCCTCCAGCCCCACAGACCTCACTTAGACCAGGACTAGCTGAGCCTGACTCCTCCAGCCCTGCAGAGCTTGCTAGGACCAGGATCAGCTGAGCTGATGCAGATATGGTTGCCATAATGCTCCACTCCACACTGGGTGGTCCATGGCCCAGCAGGAAGCTGCTGAGGTACCTGTGGGCTCCATGGAGCTGATGGCAGAGCTGGGATAGCTCCATTGCTCCCCTGGGTAGATGGAGATGTCCCCAAGCCACCTGAGCCACAGGGGGAAGTTTTGAGCCCCCTAGTCCAGGTACAGCCACACCCTCCCCACCAGGACCAGCTAGAGAGTTGACTGGCACCAGTATGCAAGGCAGCCATGCTAGGAGGACACAAGTCACCTACCCACTGTCCCTGTCCCTCTACACAAGAGCAGCTCTGCCTGCTGGGTCCATGCAGCTCCATCCCCTGGGCACCTCTGCATCCATGGACAAGCATCTGGGTTCACCCCAGCACCTCCACGGTCCCAGCAGTGGTGGTTTGGGTCCTCCACCAGGATGCTCCCAAGCTCCCACCACACTCAACCAGAGAAGAAACAACCCCAAAAACTCCCTCCCCAACCCATCCCCAAGCTAGGTGCCCACCAGCATGCCCCTCACCTCGTAGGACAGTGATGTTCTTCAGCATCTCCCCGTGCCGGACGTCCACCACCTTCATCTCCTCCACCAGCATGGACAAGTTGCGGATGTCAACGTCCAGGCGGGCGCTGAGCAGGCTGGAACGCTCCCGCAGCAGATCCATGCTGCCCTGCAGCATACCCAGAGACCTGTTCAGGTAGTAGAGCTCCTCGGCGTGGGTGTGGAAGCCCAGGGTGCAGGAGAGCCTCACGTCGTCCAGGTAGCGCAGCATGCTGTGGACGTGGCTGTCGGTGGCGTTGATGTTGGCGAAGATGGTGCTGATCTCGGTCTCGTGGGAGCTCATGCGACCTTCCAGGGTCTGGAAGCGCTCGGCCGTCCGGTTCTGCCTGTACCTCTCGTGGTAGCGCAGGTCCTGGAGGTTCTCCTCGTGCTCATCCAAGAAGGAGGAGATGTTGTCCAGCTGCAGCTGCAAAGCCATCACCTGCAGCACCAGGTCGTGCATGCTCTCGGAGTTCTGAGCCACCAAGCGAACCGCTGCCCCCACGCTGCCCTGGATGCTCTTCACCACCTCGTTGGTCTTGCCAGAGGTGGCCCTCAGGCCGCTGAAGAAGCGAGTGTAGTTCTGCCACTCGGTCACCAGCTTCTGCAGCGTCAGCGTCTCCTCCTCTGTCTTCCTCTGGATCACCTGGATCCAGTCGGAGGTTTGACCCAGGGTGAAGTTCATCTGCTGCATGGCTGCTTGGAGATCGTAGCCCTGTTGGGCCAAGCCCTTCAGAGAGTTGTCCAGCTGAGAGGTGACCGCCTGCCAGCCTCCAACCTGGGCCAGGAACTGCCCCAAGCTTTCGTTGACCTGCTGGATGGAGAAGGAGCAGCTGTCCACCTCCTGGGTGATCTTGCTGCTGGTGGATGAGAGCTGCCCGTGGGTCTGGGAGGTCCGGTCAAGCAGGATTTCTTGGACCAAAAGCATCTTCTGGATCTCCTCCAGCTCACCCTGTAGCTTGGTGATCTCCTGGCCCAGCTGTCCTGTCTCATGGCAGAGGGAGCAGTTCCCTAAGGTCTTCTCATCTGAATGAAGGGCAGAGGGGTCTGTTACCCCACCCTGTCCCTCACTGGGCCTGGAGACCCTCCTGCTGAAGACCAGAGAGGAGGAAGGAGCCTCACCATGAGCTGGCCCTGCAGATCCTGGAGATGGGCACCACAGAGCCACAGCAGGGACAACCCCAAAGCCACCAGCCCACACCAGCTCCTGTCCTCATCCTCCACCTACCACCTCTATGCAGCAAGTTCTCCAAAAAGCCCACCACCATCCCCACCACCAAGCCCACCCTTAGGGCCATGCACTCATCCTTCCCCAAAATCCCAGGAGATAAGTGAGGCTTTGCTCTGGTGGAGCTCCAGGACCTCAAAAGTGGAGATGCTTCAGCCGCTGGCTGGAAGCACAGAGCAGTTGAGGTCTGCTCAGCTGGAGGAACATGTGGTGCCAAAGCTTGGAGGAGACCTCCAGGTCCAACTCACCCAACCCCTGGAGATCCTCCTGGATGGACATGATCTTTTTCTCATAATAGGTCTGAGCTGAGCTGATGTCACTGGAGATGGAATCGACCTTCTTGAACACTGTGGAGGAAAGGTGGAGGGTCAGTGGAGGTGGGCAGGCACCAGGATGGGATTGTCCTCCACACCTTTCCTCCTGCTCAGGAGGGTAGCCAAGGCTTGAAGACCAGGCTGGATAGCTGGTGGGTGCTGGCTTCAGGGGGTGGGTGCTCCTGAGGGCTTTCGGGTTCAGGGCTTGGCTTAGTCTACAAAGCTCCTCCAGGTGTCTAGCCCTGGGGGGAACATGCTGTCCCTCCACTCAGCCTGAGAGGCTGTTTCTTGCCCATGGAGGTGATGAGGTGGCAACCTCTGAGCTTCAGCGTGGTTCCTGAGGTCCCCACGGGGGCAAAACCATCCCCTAGCAAGGTGGCATCACACACGAGGTCCCACCTACATCCCAGGGGCAGGTCAAGGGGGGAACTGGATGCTCCTCTCCATCCCTGGGTGCTGAAGGTGCTTTGAGGGAGCCCAAGTACCCCCAAGGAGGACAGGACCTGGACCTCCCAACCCTACCCGTGCTCACCCAGGGCGGCCAGCACCGTCACGGCCACGATGAGGAGGATGGAGAAGACATAGAGGACTTTGACAGCCATCTGGAGGGAGAGGTTCTTCTGGCACCGGCTGCAGTTGGTCCTTGCCCTACCTGAGCACAGAGAAGGAAGGCTCAGGTCCTGCAGCACCCCCTGCCCACCCCAGGGGATGTCCATACCGCTCGGTCGGGAGCTGAAGGTCGGCATCTCCTCTTCCTCTCCTCCCACCGGCTCGTCCTCTGAAAGCCAACACAGGAGGAGCCTAAGCTGTCTGCCCTCTCCTGATGGTGTTCCTGAGGAACCCTCCAGAACCCAACCATCCCTGGAGAAAAGCTTGGGAAGCCACAGAGGAGCCTCAGCGGGTCAAAGCCTGGGGACACCAGCCCATGAGGTCACATCCCTGCTCCTCTACCTGCTTCTGCAGGGCTGGGCTGGGACCTCTGCACTCTCAGATCACCAGCTGGGGGACATCTGGTGGAGCTGGGCCAAAAAGCAAGTGATGGAGAAGAGAAGAGCTCCTGGCTCTCACCCCCATGGGGCTTTGTGACTTCCAAACATCTTCTAGCCAGACCCATGCCACCCCATCCTGGACCTCCATCCCGCTGGGGATCAAGCTCCTGACAGGATGGGAAACACCATGAGCTGGATCCCACCCATGGATCTAGCCCTCAGCACCAGTGCCCAACCCCAAAGAACCTTGGGGCAGGAGGATGAGGTCTCCTTCCTTGGCTCTCCAAAGCTCCCTGAGAGCTGTGCCATGTCCCAAAGCCCCCCAGGACCCCCCACAGCTCCCCACCTCCCCCTACCCAGGACCTCCTCGATCTTATTCACCAGCAGAAGGAGGTTTTCCAGCTGGGATTGCTCCAGAGTGACCACAGAACTTACATCTCCTGCTTTATAGAGCCCAAGCTTCCCCCAGCCCGAAATGGGGGGGGGAGAGTGGTGCAGGAGAGGGGCTGTGGGCAGGGGGTGGAGGCAGCAGCAGTTGCCACCATCCTCCCTGCCCCAGTCCTTCACTTCCCAGCTGTCCCAATCCTGCCCCATGGAATCAAGTGGTGGTGNTGGGGGGGGGGGGAGGGGTGTCCTTGCTCATGGCCAAATCCTGCTCAGCCCCCACCTGTGGGGTGATGCCACCCAGGAGGAGTGGGATTTGGGGGGGGGTTGGGGAGAGTGCTGCCTGCTCCCCAGCTCCACCACCCTCTCCATCCCCTCCTATCCTCCATGCCACCAGCTCCAAAGCCCCCAACTCACCTCTCATAGCCCCCAAATGTTTTTGGAGGGGGGTGGGGGGGCTGCAACCTTGCCCCAAGCCAGGCCTCAGCGTCCCGGTGCCTGCATCCGCTGCCGGGGAAGCGTCAGCGAGCAGTGGCCAGCATGGCTGAGACTCTTCCCCACCGCTGGCCTCCCAAAAAAGCTTCCTGAGGAACCTTCAGAAGGAACCAGGCTGCTGGAGCATCTCCACGGCTCCCTGCTCGCCCATGGCTTGTGGCCACGCTGGGTTTGGGGAGCGAGGGGATGGAGGCGATGGCAGAACGTGGCCAGGCTGGGGTGGACGCTGGCCACCAGACAGATGAGGAGATGGGAAATGTGCTGGAGGAGAAAGGTTGGTCCCACGCCCACCCTCCGCCCCTCCTGCCCTAATCACTACCAAATGGCCAACCCAGGCTCTGCNAAGGAAGTCCTGGGTCTGGGGAGGGGGCTCAGGGTCTGGGGGTCCTGATCAGAGGAAGGAAGTCCTGGGTCTGGGGAGGGGGTCCTGGTCTGAGGAAGGAGGTCCTGGTCTGGGAACAGAGGTCGTGGTCAAAGGGCAGCAGGGCTCAGGACTCTGGCTCAGGGAGATGAGGGACTGGGGTCAGGATTGGGGGCTTGGGTCCATCAGTCTGGGTCAGGGACATGGGGAGATCGGTCTGGGGTCTGAGGTCCTGGATATGGCTCCTAGCTCTAGTGAGGGACAGGAGGTGCTGAGGTTCAGGGTTTGGGTTCCTGGCTGGGACCCAGGGTGCTGTGGTTTGCCTCCTGGTCTGGTTTGGAGTGGTGGTCCCAGCTCAGAGACATTAAACAAAGGTCCTGTGGTGGCCGGGGACCTTCAGGGGGTTCCTTGCTGAGACCCCTCCCCACTAAGGTTTTTGTGTCAGGCTGCTGCTGCCCTCTGCTGAGACCCATCCAGGCTCTTGGGCAGCCTTCTTCCACTCATGGTCTCCCTCCTCCTCCAAGGGTCTCCTGGTCACCTCTGGACCACCCTGGGGTGGTCTCCAGCTGGCCAAAGCTCAGCCACTCCTGCAGCAGCTCCCTGCTTGCTCCAGCCCAGAGCTGTCCTTCTCATTTGGTTGATTTTCCCATTCCAGCACCTCCCCAACCCCTCCTCACTTGGATGTGGCTCCTGGACATCCCCATCCCATGATTTGGGGTCCTGGAGCCTCTCCCTTGTCCCCTGACCATTTTTAGGGCCTCTCTTCCCTGAGCTCTCCTCCCCATATTGTACCAACAGCTCTCACCAGAGTCCCATGAGTGATGCTCCTCACATGTGTCCTTCACTGCCCCAGCCCATGGCATCTTTTGAGGGTTCACAAGGTGGTCACCAGGTGATGGTTTCTGGCAGCTGTGGTCTTCTTCCTGATGATCTGGACACCAGGATCAAGTGCACCCTCAGTCGGTTTGCAGATGACACCAAGCTGGCTGGGAGTGTTGATCTGTTGGAGGGCAGGACAGAAGGATTTGGCCAGGCTGGGTCAATGGGCTGAGGGCAATGGGATGAGGATCAACAAGACCAAGGGCTGGGACCTGACCTTGGGGCACAACAACCCCAGGAACCTGTGAGTGGCTGGAAAGCTGCTGGGGAAAAGGACCTGGGGGTGCTGGTCAACAGCAGCTGAAGCTGAGGCAGCAGAGTGCCCAGGGAAGCAAGGAGGCCAAGAGCATCCTGGCTTGGATCAGCACTAGTGTGGCAGCAGGACTAGGGCAGGGATTGTCCTCCTGGGCTGGGTACTGGGGAGGCCACAGCTCCAATCCTGGGCTCAGCTTTGGGCTCCTCACTGCCAGAAGGACACTGAGGTGCTGGAGTGTGGCCAGAGAAGGGCAAGGAAGGTGGGGAAGGGTCTAGAGCACAAGTGTGGTGAGGAGCAGCTGAGGGAACTGGGCTTGCTTAGCCTGGAGAAGAGGAGGCTCAGGGGAGACTTTCTCACTCTCTGCAGCTCCCTGAGAGGAGGCTGGAGCCAGGGTGGCTTGGGCTCTTCTCCCAAGGAACAAAGGAGACGGCAAGAGGAAACAGCCTCAGGTTGCCCCAGGGGAGGTTCAGGTTGGCCATGAGGAACAATTTCTTGCTGGAAAGGGTTGTTCAGGCCTGGCCCAGGCTGCCCAGGGCAGTGGTGGAGTCCCCATCCCTGGAGGGGTTTCCAAGCCCTGGAGATGTGGTGCTGAGGGCCATGGGTTAGTGGTGCCCTGGCAGTGCTGGGGAAGGGTTGGACTCCATCATCTTCAAGGTCTCCTCCAACCTTCATGATTCCATGTTTCCCCCCTGGGTGGCTGCAGTCTGTTGCTCTTCCTCAGCCTGTTGATGACTCATGGTTGGTGGAGCTGATGCAGAGAGGTCCAGCTGGGGCCAATCTCAGCTTCCTTTGGCTGCAGCTATTTTAACCACTGCCTTGCTCCAGGATTTGCCAGCTGGAGACATGCTGGTGCTGACTCAGCATTTGGACTCTCAGCTCACCACAGGAGCACTCTGTAGATTTCTGCTGGGGTGGCAGATGGGTCCCAGCCATGTGTCCCTGGGCCACCAGCTTCTGGGCTACCTGCTGATCCTGCCCATCACGTGCAGCTCTCCATTTGGGGGTCCCCAAGTGCCTCAACAGCATATTGGGGTGCCTGCTCCACACAAGCTCTCAAGAAGCACCTGAGACCATCCCACCTTGCTGCTCCTCTGGCTTCAACCAAGCTTAGGGACCAGAGCTTGGGGGTTCCCAGGGTCTGTGCACCCACAGGGCTTGTGGTCACCCTCCCTTGCCTTCATCATTTGGTTTCACAGTTGGACTGACCACAGAATGGTTTGGGTGGGAAGGGACCTCCAAAGGTCATCCAGTCCAACCCCCTGCAGTCAGCAGGGACGTCTCCAACTAGAGCAGGTTGCTCACAGCCCCAAACAACCTGACCTGGGATGGTTCCAGGCTTCAAGATCTCAAGGATCTTTTCCAACCTAACTGATTCCAGGATTGCAACTGGGAAGGGGGTCTGGAGTGCTCCACCCACCAGGAGACAGAGAATACAGACCCACAACCCTCTGAAGACCAGGAGGAGCATCAGGAGGTCACCTGGAGGTGCCTAACAGGAGTTAAAGCTCCAGTGCTGGACACCAGCTGCTCCTGTCTCCTCCACCACTGCTCCCAGCAGCTTTTGAGCTGTGATTCCCTGGGGTGTGACTCCCCATGGGCAGCAGAGCAGGACAGTCCTTGAGGCTCTGCAGGCCCTGTGATAAGGAAAGCATCCTTATCAAGCCAAAGCCAAACCACAGGCTGCTGTGGAGACCTTCACCCTGGCTCAGGCAAACCCAGGGCAGAAAACAAGAGGAGAAGCAAGAAACCTTCAGGGTGGAGATAAAACAAAATGTTTAATACAGGAAAGCAAAGTGGAAAAAAAATAGAAGGAAACAAATAAACCTCCAAGGTCATCACTCAGCAACTCCCACAGCCCAGAGCAGAAGCTGGCCCAGCTCCTCAAGGACTAGGGGTGGTGACACCATCATCCCAGTGCTCCTCCCAGCACTGGTGGGGCTACAGCTGGAGAGAAAACAACTCCATCCCAGTCAAAACCAGTATACCCAGCAAGTCTTCCCTCCCTGCCCTTCTACACCATAGGTAGAAGAGGTCATGCATTGCTTAGTCCTGCCTGGACCTGCCTGAAAGCTCCTCAGCCCTACTTGGAAGCTCCTGTCCTACCTAAAAGCTCCTTAAATCTACCTAAAACCTCCTTATATCTACCTAAAAGCTCCTTAAATCTACCTAAAAGCTCCTTAGTCCTACTCAAAACCTTAAGCTTCTTAAATCTACCTAAAACCTCCTTAGTCCTACCTAAAAGCTCCTTAGATCTGCCTAAAACCTCCTTAGTCCTACCTAAAAGCTCCTTAGTCCTACCTAAAAGCTCCTTAAATCTACCTAAAACCTCCTTAGTCCTACCTAAAACCTCCTTAGTCCTACTCAAAACCTTAAGCTCCTTAAATCTACCTAAAACCTCCTTAAATCTACCTAAAACCTCCTTAGTCCTACCTAAAAGCTCCTTAAATCTACCTAAAACCTCCTTAGATCTACCTAAAAGCACCTTAGATGTACCCAAAAGCTCCCCAGTCCTACCTAGAAACTCTTTGGTCCTGCCTAGGAGCTCCCCAGCCCCAGCAGCCCCAGTGCCCCCACACCACCACAGCCACCACCAGCAATCTCCCGGAGGATTCACAAGGTCTACGACCTTGTGATGGCATCCTCTCCCATCAGCACAGCTTCCAGCTGGTGCTTGTAGCCAGCTCCATCCTCCTGCAGCCCTGTGAGCCAGGAGAGGACCCTGTCCTGGGGGCTGTCCCCCCCGGCAGGCGCCCACCGCATCTCCAAGGGGAAGCCACTGATGAGCTGGTAAGAGCTGAGCGCGGCTCCCCGCGTCCACACCGATCTGACTGCCACCAGGATCAGGGGCAGCATCTTCACCCACTCCTTGCCAGCTCCCTGGGCAAGTCTCTTCAGGGTCAGCATGGCTGGTCCCATCTGAGCAGGCTGTCGGAAGTGCCGTGAAGACGTGCCACGTGTCGCCATTATCACGGCCATCTGGAGGCAGAGTGGCTTAGGGGGCAGAAAGATGGCAGAAGGACTCCCATAGCGGGTGAAAACCTTGAGGAGCACCTCGTTCATCTCCCCCACTGCCGTCTGCCTTAGGGGGAAGGCTTCCACCCACCCTGAGAACTCATCCTCCACCACCAAGAGGAAGAGGTGTCCCTCCTCGGTCTTGGGGAGGCCATTGATGTAGCCCACTTGGAGACATGCCCACGGTCCTTGTGTCCTCTGGGCCAGCAGCCTGCCCCTGCCACACGTCAGGCAGTTCTGCACCCACTGGGCCACCTGCTCCCGGTCACCTTCCCAGCGTGCCACCTGCTGCACCCTCACCAGGGTCTTCTCCACGTTCTCATGCCTCCAGTTGTGACACTGGGCGATTATCTCTTGCTTCTCGTGCTTTGAAGGCTCCCAGAAGTGGTGGCTCCCCGTGGTCTCAACAGACATCTCCCTGGCTCTCCTGTCCACCTTCTGGTTCCACCTCATCTCCTCCGTGTCCCTGCTCAGGTCCATTCCCACGTGCCTGACGTGCAGCAGCCCTGGGTTGGTGTGGACCCACTCTAGGATGCTTGACCACAAACCTTCACCAGAGCTTGTCCATGGTCCCTCCTCCCTCTCTCCTTTCTGTCTTTCCAACTTTCTGACCAAGCTCTGGCAGCCAGTGTACAAGTAGAGGGGTGAGGAGCACTGGTGGTGGCACAGGAGATGCCAGAGAGCCACCAGTGCAGCGTCCAGCACTGAGTCACCCTTGGCCACCCCGAACAGCCACCGTTCCTCCAGGTTGGCTGCAGCAAAGCCAAGGGAGAAAACCTTCTCGCTGGCCATGAACCACACGTTGGCGTGGGGGAAGGAGGAGGGCAGTTGCTGCAGGGGGGGAGCAGAAGAGACCAAGGACCTGAAGCGGTCTTCCCACTTAAGATGAGGTCTCCTCATCATCTCCCCTCTGTTGACCAGCAGTAGACTTGTCTGCATTGGGTGCAAGTCGCTCCTGCTGGAGCCCAACACTTCACCCCTGAGGAGGTACCTGCAAGGAGAATGGGGCAACTGGATAAGGACAGGAGCTGACCCCATAAGGGCCTCAAAGTCCCCCATGGCCCTGAGGGCTGCCAGGCACCCCTTCTCCTTCGGCGTGAAGACCTTCTTGCCCTTCAGCATGTGGGAGCTGTGGCTCACGGGCACCAAGAGACCTTTATTCTCCTGCAGCAAGGTAGCTCCTATCACCCCTTCACCAGTTGTTAACCTGATAACAAAGGGCTGAGTCCTATCAGGGAACCGCAGGGGGGGTGCAGCCAGGACAACCTCTTTCAGGTGGCTCAGGGCCTCCTCCTGCTCTACTCCCCACTTCCATCTGACCCCCCTTATGGTGAGGTGGTAGAGGGGCAAGGCCAGCTCCCAGTAGTTGGGGATGTGATCCTGAAAGGAACCAAACGTCCCGAGCAGCGAGCGGACATCACTGGCATTCTGAGGCCTGGATGCTTCTCTGATGGCCTTCAGCTTTGTAGCTTGGATCTCTCGCCCTTCTGGCCCAACTGTCATCCCCAGGTAGTCCACCGTGGGTTGGACAAGTTGTGACTTCTCCAAGTTGACTTTAAAGCCTGTGTTTTGGATCAGCTTCAGGACTCTCTTTGTCCGGGCTTTGGTTTCCTTCTGGCTCCTCCCAGCAATGAGGATGTCATCGACCCAGGAACAAACCCAAGCTTGATCTCCTTGGGCCAGCTGGGACAACATCCGAGCCACCCGCCGGTGGACGATGGAGGTGGTGCTGTGGAAGCCTTGGGGCAGCCGAGTGAAGAGGTACTGCTGGCCCCTGAAGGTGAAGGCAAAGGTGGCTCTGGAACTTGCTGCTAAAGGGATGGCAAAGGAAGCATTGGAGAGATCCAGCATGGAGAAACACTTGCTCTTGGGGCTGAGGGTTGCGATCACCTTGGTGATGCTCAAGGCTACTTGCTTCTCCACCACGGGGGTGACCTTGTTGATAGCTCTGCAATCCAGCGTCAGGCGCCAGGTCTTGTTGGCCTTCAGGATAGGCTTTAAAGGGCTGTTGGAGGTGGAGAAGCCTTTCATCACCACACCACCACACAGGAGGTGCTCCAGGATTTTTGCCACATCATCTTCCACGGCTGCTGAAAGTGCAGGCTGCTGTTGGAATCTCACCGGTCTCCAGGTCACCACCTTCTCCTCCTCAGACACCAGCCCACAGTCCAGCTTATGTTGTGCCCACACATCTGGGAACATCTCCCTCCAATGCTTTTTACTCAGAATATACTTAGGAAGACCTGCTGGCTCTTCCTCCTCCAGGAAGTCATCATCATCACCATCATCATCACTGTCATCATCATCATCATCACTGTCATCATCATCATCAGTGTCCTCACAGGACTGCTCTTTCCCAAATGGCTCCACCATGGTGGGGAGATGCTGATCATCCACATACCTCAACATACAGAAGACAACAGGGCTGTCATGGTGCAGGGCAGGCTCCTGTGGCTGCAGGCACTGCTGCACTGTGGTGACATCCACATGGGTGTCCACCAAAGCACCCATCTCCTCTGAGCTGCTCGCCCTTGGCTGCTCCCCCTGGCTCCTCTCGTTCCCCAGCATCCCCGTAGGGTAGGTCTTGGTTTCTGTCTGCAGGATCTTCTCTATCAGCCTGGCCACCAAGACTCTCGTGGAGCTCCCTTCCCACCTCGCCATGTCTTCTCCCAGATGCTGCAGCTTCTCCCACACTTGCCTCCTCTGCTCCTCCTCTGCTGACAGAAGGTTAAAGTCCTCCCTGTCCTCTCCAGGGATGGTGGCAGCCTCCTTGTCCTCCACCCACAACCCCAGGCTCTGGGCTGACCTTGTGGTCCTCCTCTCCTTATCTTTCCTGGCACCTGCCTGGACCAGGGGCTGGGTTTGAGGCACCTCATCCTCATGGCCACCACCTTCTCCTGGCACATCCCTATCCCTTGCTTTAGACCCAACGATTGGCTTACCCCAACCATCTCCCCTGAGGTGTGGGACCATGCTGTGGACCTTGACTGCTGTCACCACATCCACCTGCTTTTCCTGCTGGGCTTTCCCACCTCCAGTGGCTTTTTGGCAGGTCCTTGGCTCTTTTGGCAGATCCAGAACTTTCCCCTCCAGCTTGGGGCACCTCTTGGAAGCCTGTTCCTGCATCCCAGAGGTTCTCCAGCTCTCCTCAGCTCCTTGGGAAGCTTGGTATCGCTTCCTTCCACCCTTTGACCTCACCATGTCCCACAGCAACCTCAAGACCGAGCCTCTCCTGGAACGCTGGAGCCCACAGAACTTGGTAAACTCCTTCTCTGGCTGCTCCAGCATTGCCTGCTGAGGGACAGCATCTTCCACCCAGGGCCTGGGACCACACTTCTGGATGAACATCCTCGAGGCTGGCTGTAGGGGCAGAGCTCCCTGGGGCTTCTTCTTCCTGCTCCAAATAGACATCTCTTCCAAAAAAAACCAGGAAGGAAAGTGGGGGTCACCTCACCAGCCCCTCACCTTTGTTTCCCACCACTGCAGCACTGGAGCTTCTGGCAGGACCAAGAGATGTCCCTCTGGGCCTACACCAGCAGCCAAAGGGTTACCAGGCTGCTCTGTTTCTGGGGAGGAATAGAAGGCTGGGGGAGGAAGATTGGTCTGGTCTTCCTCTGGGGGAGGGTGGCAGCAAAGGTCACAGCCAAGATAGTGGAGATGTCTCCTCCCCTCATGGAGATGTCTCCTCCTCCCCTGATGGAGATGTCTCCTCTTCCGTGGGTGCTGGGGCTGCAAGGAGTAGAGCAGGATCTGAAGCCCTAGAAGAGGTGGGAGTAGGGATGGGGATGAAACATCAGCCCACCCTCACCCCCAGAACCTCCAGCACCCACCTTCCCTCCAGCCACAGCTGGCCCAGACCATCCCCACCCCATCCTGGGGCTCCTGAGGTGGGAACCAAGGTAGAGAGGAGAGAAACCCCAACAGCTCCACATGGGGTGGGGAGAACATACACCCACATGTCCCACCCACGGTCCCAAGAGAGCTTGAACCACCCCCTTGCACATGGACACAGGAGAACATGCACCCACATGTCCCACCCATGGTCCTGGCAGAGTTTGCACCCCAATGTCCCACACAGACCCAGGAGAACATGCACCCCCATGTCTCTACAGGCCTGGAAGATCTTGCACACCCCCCCCCATATATGCATGTCCCACCCATACATCCAGAAGAACATGCACCCACATGTCCCACCCATGGTCCTGGGAGAACCACATCTCCCCTCTAGAGCCTTGGGAGAGCTCATAGCCCTGGGCACCCTCAGGCACCTCTGTGTCCCACACACAGGCCCAGGAGAACATGCACCCAGATGGAAGATGTGGTCTCAGGAGATCTTGTACCCCCTCATGGACTCCTGTGTCCCACACAACACAGTCTCAGGAGACCTTGTACCCTCATGCACACACGTGTCCCACCCATGGTCCTGGGGACCCTGCACACACATGTCCCAGGACACCATGCATCTACACGTCTCCTCCACGGTGCCAGGAGGGACTGCACCCCTGGGCACCTTCATGCACAACATGTCCCACACATAGGCCCACAGGTCTCCTGTAGAGTCCAGGGGGGAGATCCTGGACCCCTGGGCACCTCCGTGTCCCACACACGATCCCAGAAGAACATGAACTACGTGTCCTGCCCTCAGGCCACCCAGAGTTTGCATCTCCAGAGGCCACGTGGTTAAGGAAGAACATGAACCAACATGTCCCCTCGGGACTCCAGAGACAGCTTGCACCCCAAAGTCTCTATAGTAGAGTCTGGAGAGCGTTTGCACCCTAAAGTCCCCTCCCATGACCCGTATATAGTCCAGGGAGCGCTCGTACCCCACCCCGAATC
>VWZX01005383.1:91063-147195 GCA_013399015.1 Galbula dea | reverse complement strand
CAGCATCATTTCTAGGGGGGCAAAGGATCATTTCTGGGGGGACTTGGGAAGCATTACACCATTCCTGGGGGGATTGGATGGGTGGATGGATGGAGGGGGGACACAGAATCATCCCTGAGGAGCCTGGGGGGGCACAGCTTCATCCCTGGGGGGGCTTGGGGGTCACAGCATCATCCTTGGGGGGCTGGCTAGATGGAGGGGGCACAGCACAATCCCTGGGGGGTTGGATGGATGGATGGATGGGGGGGGGAGGCACAAGAGGATTCCCACCACCACTTTGGGAGCATCTGGCTGAGGGATGCTCCTCTTCTGAACCCCTCAGAGATGTCTGCAGCTGGTAGCAAATACATCGACACTGAGGTGGAAAATGCCATCAATGGGGTGAAGGAGATGAAGACCCTGATGGACAAGACCAGGAAGGACCACCAAGCCATCCTGCAAACCTTGGAGGAGACCAAGAGGAGGAAGGAGGTGAGTGAGGATGAGGAGGTTGGCTGCTACCATGCTCCATACCACTTTGGGAGCATCCAAAGGTCTGTTGGAGGGGGGTGGGAGAGGTTACCCTGGCCAGGGTCTGTGCATGTCCCGGGTTCAAGGGAGCTGGATGTGGATGCCTTGCAGGAAGCAGTGCAGTTGGCCCAGGAGAAGGAGAGGCAGTTGGCAGTGAAGCAGGAGGTGTGCAACGAGACCATGTTGGCTCTCTGGGAAGAGTGCAAGCCCTGCCTGAAGCAGACCTGCATGCGCTTCTACTCCAGGACCTGCCGCAGCGGCTCCGGCCTGGTGGGAAGGCAGGTGAGGAGAGGTCCTGCAGCAAAGCAGTGGCCATGGAATGGGAGAACCATTCAGGTTGGAAAAGACCTCTAAGATCATCTGAGTCCAACCATTAACCAGCACTGCCAGGGCACCACTAAACCATGGCCCTCAGCACCACATCTCCAGGGCTTGGAAACCCCTCCAGGGATGGGGACTCCACCACTGCCCTGGGCAGCCTGGGCCAGGCCTGCACAACCTTTTCCAGCAACAAATTGTTCCTCATGGGCAACCTGAACCTCCCCTGGTGCAACCTGAGGCTGTTTCCTCTTGCCCTCTCCTTTGTTCCTTGGGAGAAGAGCCCAAGCCCCCCCTGGCTCCAGCCTCCTCTCAGGGAGCTGCAGAGAGTGAGGTCCCCCCTGAGCCTTCTCTTCTCCAGGCTAAGCAAGCCCAGTTCCCTCAGCTGCTCCTCACCACCCTTGTGCTCTAGACCCTTCCCCACCTTCCTTGCCCTTCTCTGGCCACACTCCAGCACCTCAGAGTCCTTCTGGAATCCTCCCAGGATTGGAAGTGTGGCCCAGTACAGAAGGCCAATCCCTGCCCTAGTCCTGCTGCCACACTAGTACTGATCCAGGCCAGGATGCTCTTGGCCTTCATAGCCACCTGGGCACTCTTGCTAGATCATCTTCAGCTGCTGTTGTCCAACCCCCCCCAGGTCCTTTTCCCCCAGCAGCTTTCCAGCCACTCTGCCCCAAGCCTGGAGCATTCCTGGGGTTGTTGTGCCCCAAGGTCAGGACCCAGCACTTGACCTTGTTGAACCTCATCCCATGGATCCAGCCTGGCCAGATCCCTCTGCAGAGCCTGATGATGAGGTTGGGAATATTTTGGCCTGATCCTACTTCCCTGCTTGACAGCTGGAAGAGTTCCTGAACCGTTCCTCCCCCTTCTCCATCTGGGTGAACGGCGAGCGCATCGACTCCCTGCTGGAACGGGACCAGCGGCAGGAGAAGCAGTTTGAGGACCTGGAAGAACGTTTTGGCTTGTTGGAGGATGAGGTGGATGACATCTTCCAAGACAGCACCCAGGTCTACAGCCACATGTATCCCTTCTTCCAAGTACCCTTTGGTGGCTTCCGTGAGGCTTTCCGCCCTCCCATCCAGCAGGTGCACTTTGGCCCTCGAAGGCAGAGGCTTTCCCGGGACCTCCACCCCTTCTTCCAGCATTCCCACCACGGCTTCCACCACCTCTTCCAAACCCTCTTCGAGATGACGCAGCGGATGCTCGATGAAGCGCATGGTGGCTGGGAACACTCCTTAGGTGGCTTTGCCCCAGGTAGGGTGGTGGCCTCTCCCCTCCCAGTTTGGCTAGGAGAAACCCAGTTTATGGTCTGGCTTCCCAGCAATACACCTCCCCCTTTCTTACTGGGGGGCGGGGAAATGTGTGTGTGACTAATGTAGAGGATGAGCTCAACCCACGTACGACACATCTGAGAATCCCCATGGGAGCGCCAAGGATCACAAGCCCCATTGTTTGCAGAGCCAGGGCTGAGGGTTTTTGACCCCAAATCTTGGCTGCTGGAGCTGCTGCTGTCCCAGGAAGGTGTTTGTTTTGGGTGGACCCTGGCGGATGTAGCCCCAGTGCCGTCACCGTCTGCCACCGCTGCTCCAGCTTGGGAAAAAAGGAGAATTTCGAAAGAGGACTTGGCAAAGAGTGCTCTGCTCCAGGGAAAACAGCTGAGAGGGACAGTGGTTACAGATCCCTGAATCCCAGACTGGTGGGGGGGTTGGAAGGGACCTCTGGGGTCTCTGTCCCCAGGGCTCACTCAGGCCTGTTGTTTCCACAGCTTTCCTGGGGGGGGGGAGGGGGGGGGAGGGTGTCTGTGGTCCTGCCCCCCCCCCCACCCCGTGGTGTTTTGGGGTGCTGAGGCCAGCCTGGGTCTCTCCACAGAGTCTCGTAACTTCAGCGATGACCGGATGGTGTGCCGCGAGATCCGCCGGAACTCGGCCGGGTGCCTGCGGATGCGCGATGAGTGCGAGAAGTGCCGGGAGATCCTCGCTGTGGGTGAGCGGGGAAGGGACGAGGGTCAGGGATGGGGATGGGAATGGGGACTGTGGATGAGGATCAGTGACGGGGATCGTGGATGGAGATGGAGACTGTGGATGGGGATCGTGGACTGGGATCTGGAGGGGGATCATGGGTGGGTATGGGGATTGTGGACCAGGATCTGGGTGGAGATCATGGATGGGGATGGGGATTGTGGATGAGAGTGGGGATTGGGATCATGGACAAGGATTGTGGATGAGGATGGGGATTGTAGCCAGGGAACATGGATGGAAATAGGGATTGTAGACATGGATTGTGGATGGGGATCATGGACAGGGATCTAGATGGAGATTGTGCATGGAGATGAGGATCATGGGTGGGAAATCTGTAGATGAGGACTGTGGATAGGGACAGGGACCATGGACGGGGATCTGGATGGGGAATGCAGGAAGGAGAGATGCAGGGGATGAGATAGGCTGAGGTGCAGCCCCCCAGGACCGGGGGGTGAGCCCTGTCACCCCTTACCACCCCCACCCCAAACCCCCCATGCCAGACTGCGGGCAGACAGACCCCGGGCAGATGCAGCTGCGGGAGCAGTTGGAGGACGCTCTGCGCCTGGCCGACCGCTTCACTCGCCACTACGATGACCTCCTGAGAACCTTCCAGGCTGAGATGCTCAACACCAGCAGCCTCCTGGACCAGCTCAACCGCCAGTTCGGTTGGGTCTCACGGTTGGCCAACCACACCCAAGCAAACGACCGAGGCTTTCTCCAGGTCACCACGGTGAGTCCTTCTCTGGCACCACAAATAAGTTGGCAGATGACATGAAGCTGAGTGGTGTGGTTGCTATTGCCTGAAGGACAGGAGATGCCATCCAGAGGGACCTGGACAAACTTGAGAAGTGGGCCCATGAGAAGCAGATGAAGTTTAATAAGTCCAAGTGTAAGGTCCTGCATCTGGGTAGGGGCAATCCAGGATAGAAGTACAGACTGGGAGAGGAACTCGTTGAGAGCAGCCCTGCAGAGAAGGACCTGGGGCTCCTGGTGAATGCAAAGCTGGAGATGGGCCAGCAAAGGATACTCCCAGCCCAGAAAACCCACCATATCCTGGGCTGCATCAGGAGAAGCATGACCAGCAGGTCTAGGGAGGTGATTCTGCCTCTCTGCTCTGCCCTCATGAGGCCCCACCTGGAGAACTGCATCCAGTTCTGGGGTCCTCAGCATAGAAAGGACGTGGACCTGTTAGAGTGGGTCCAGAGGAGGGCCATGAAGATGACCAGAGGACTGGAGCACATCCTCTACGAGGGTAGGCTTAAGGAGTTGGGGTTGTTCAGCCTGCAGGAGGCTTCAGAGGGACCTTCTAGCAGCCTTTCAGTACCTAAAGGGGATTACAGGACAGAAGGGGAGACTTTTCAGCTGGTCAGATTGCAACAGGACAAGGGAATGGATACAAGCTGAAGGAGAGGAGATTTAGACTGGAAATTAGCAGGAGGTTCTTTACCCAAAGGGTGGTGAGGCACTGGAACAGGTTGCCCAGAGGCTGTGGCTGCCCCAGCCCTGACAGTGTTCGAGGCCAGGCTGGATGTGGCCCTGGACAATCTGGTCTAGTGGTGGCATCCCTGCCCAGGGCAGGAGCTTGGAGCTAGGTGATCTTTGAGGTCCCTTCCAACCTGGGCCAGTCTGTGGTTCTGTGATCATGGCATGGTTCAGAGGACTTGAACCTCCTTCCCTGGGCTGTGCTGGGAGAGCCTCTCCGTGGTTGAGCTGGGACAGGATGGGGATTGTGGATGGGGATGAGGATTCCAGACAGAGACTGGGGATGGAGATGGGGATTGTGGACAGAGATCGTGGATGGGGATCATGGATGGAGATGAGGTTCCCCCAGCCCCCCTCCAGGCAGGGCCAGCAGCCACCAAAAGTGGGTCAGGGGGAGAAAGAGGCAATTGTGTGCCCTCCCGAGCGCCTCTCAGCACAATAGCTCGCCGCGGGGCCGGCTGCCAGGGCACGGGGCCAGCACAGGGGCTAGCCCTGCTCTCTTCCCTGCTTCCTTCCCACCACTTCCAGGTCCTTTCCAAGGCTCCCAACCTCGAGGACCCCTCAGCTCCCCCCGACACGCAGGTAACAGTGCAGCTCTTCGATTCGGAACCGCTGGTCCTCACCGTGCCTGGGGACATCTCCTGGAACGATCCTCGCTTCATGGAGATGGTGGCTGAGCAAGCGCTGCAGCACTATAAGCAGAATGCCATGTGAGTCCTGGACCACCCCTTCCCCGCCTCCCAGGACTCTTTTTTGGGGGTGGGAGGGGCACATCATAGCTCAACCCCCTTTCCATCCTTCCTCCTGCAGAGAGTAGCTGGGTGATGTCCTCCCTCACCACCGCAGCCTCCCTGAGCCTCCTCTGCCACCTTCTCCCCATGCCAAGATGGGGAGGGGGCAACGCCGATGCCATCACCCTCCCACCTCCCACCACCCCCCCAGACACACTGCAGGTTGTTTGGTTTGTTTTTTGGGGGGAGGGAGGTCGCCACTGCAAGCCCCAGACAGAAAAATAAAGGTAGAGTTGAACCCTTCCAAGCTGTTGTCTCCTGGTGCCTCCTCAGGAGGAGCCCTGAGGAGGAAATAAAACAGTGCAAAAAGCAGTGATGTGTGCCTGGGGATCATCGGGGGGGAGAGGGAAATGGGAAAGGAAGGGAAGACAAGGACCTGTCCCACCATGACCTCCACACCCCAAACCTGGTCCATCAGGAGCCCCCCAGGATAACCCTGGAGCTTGCTGCCTGCTTTCCTGCATGGGAAAGGGCTCTGGGTGCTAGGTCTTGCTTTGGGGACACCAAGGATCATGCCCTGCATGGCTGCTCCTTGGGGACAGAGAGGATTCAGGCCCCTGTGCTCCTGCTGGGGACCAGACCTTGTCCCCCCCCACCCCAAACCTGGCCCAGCAGGAGTCCCCCCACCCCCACCAGGACCCTGGGGCTCAACTGCCTGCTCCCACGGCCCAGGGGAGAGGACTCCAGGTGCCAGGTCTTCCTCTGGGGACACCAAGGATCATGGCCATGTCTCCAGGGATGGACCCATGGGGAGCAGACCCCATTCCCCCACCTCACTGGTCCCTGCACATGCCCCCCAGGACCCTCCCCACCACTGGCACAGACACCCAGGAGCAAACCACGGGCAAGCTGCTCTTTACTGGGGAGAAGACACAGGTTGGGGAGCAGCAGGGCCAGCCCCACCACCACCACCCCCAGAGCCCCTTGGCAAGGGGGCAGAGACTTTGATCTCCCCCAAAACAGACACCTGGGGGGGGTTAGCTCCCCAGCAGGAATGGGCAGGCACAGCCTCACCCTCCCCTCCCAGAGCCCCAACAGCCAGGCAAGGGAGACGTTTCTCCTGCAAAGAACAGCAGGATGGTGGCCACCATCATCACCTCTCTAGACGAGGGGAGGAGAGATGGTCCAGGAGAAGCCGAGCAGGCCACTGGGCAGCGAGGGCTCAGCTCTCACTGTTGATGGCAGTGCTGCCCCCACGCAACAAACCCTCCCGTTCGGCCACGCCCCCGGCCTCCTGCCCGGGCCGGGCCAGGCAGGCCAGCAGAGGACGGTGCAGGCCATTGTAAAGAGCAGCACCCAGGAGCAGCAGCCCAAAACCCAAGATCTCCAAGCCGTGGAAGGTCTCCCAGCCCAAGGCCAAGCTGGCAGCCCAGATGAGCAGGGTGCGGAGGCTGTCCAGCACCATGCGCGTAGTGGCGCTGATCTCCTTGGTGACGCTGATGCCGGCGAAGTTGAAGAAGGCAATGCTGCTGATGTTCCCCAGCAGGGCCAGGCTGATCAGGGGCTGCTGCCTGATCTGGCAGAAGGCATCTAGGGCATCTTCTAGCGTCCCTTGAGGGTTCCCACTGAAGGCTCCTGCTGGGATGTAGTACATGGGCACCAGGAGCAGGGTCAGGATGATGAAACCGAAGAAACCTGGGTGGGAGAGGGAGCCATGGAGTGAGGCAAGCTGAGAATTGGGCTGGAAGGGATCTTGAAGGTCATGGAGTCCAACTGTTACCCAGCACTGCCAGGGCACCACTAAACCATGGCCCTCAGCACCACATCTCCAGGGCACCACTGCCCTGGGCAGCCTGGGCCAGGCCTTGACAACCCTTTCCAGCAACAAATTGTTCCTCATGGCCAACCTGAACCTCCCCTGGTGCAACCTGAGGCTGTTTCCTCTTGTCCCAGCACTTGTTCCTTGGCAGAAGAGCCCAAGCCCCCCCTGGCTCCAGCCTCCTCTCAGGGAGTTGCAGAGAGTAAGAAGGTCTCCCCTGAGCCTCCTCTTCTCCAGGCTAAGCAAGCCCAGCTCCCTCAGCTGCTCCTCACCACACTTGTGCTCTAGACCCTTCCCCACCTTCCTTGCCCTTCTCTGGACACACTCCAGCACCTCAGTGTCCTTCTGGCAGTGAGAAGCCCAAAGCTGAGCCCAGGACTGGAGGTGTGTCCTCCCCAGTGCCCAGCCCAGGAGGTCAATCCCTGCCCCAGTCCTGCTGCCACACTAGTGCTGCTCCAAGGCAGAATTCCCCCAAACACTGCTGTGCCGAGAACATCCTCATCAGGGCTCATGAGAGCTGCCAGAGGACCTGAAAGGGCAGCACTGGAAGCTTTCTCTGCCTGTTTACAGCAGACACTTCTGCTTTGTGGTGCTAGTGTCCCACCACAGTAGCTGGGATGAACTGAAGCTTCCCACACTGCTGCCTCACCCTTCCTACCTCCTTCCTTCTCCTCAGCCCCAGCAGGACATGTCCTAGCTGTTAACCCTTGAAGGCCCAGCCCAGCTGATGTCAGGACAGACCTTCGGTGCCCACGGCTCGCAGCGGGTGCACGTCGTGCCTGTAGACAAACTTCTCCTCCAGCACCATCTGGATGGCAACGATCACCTGGGCCATGATGATCAGCAGGTCACCTGTGGGGACAGGGAGGGAGGGAGTGGAAAAGAGGGGAAGGGAAGGAGGAAGGGAAGGAGGCAGGGAAGGGAAGGAGGCAGGGAAGGAAAGGAGGCAGGGAAGGAAAGGAGGCAGGGAAGGAAAGGAGGCAGGGAAGGAAAGGAGGCAGGGAAGGAAAGGAGGCAGGGAAGGAAAGGAGGCAGGGAAGGGAAGGAGGCAGGGAAGGGAAGGAGGCAGGGAAGGGAAGGAGGAAGGGAAGGAGGAAGGGAAGGAGGAAGGGAAGGGAAGGGAGGCTGAGTCCCCACCTCCCAGCCTGCAGGCAGGCAGCAAGGCAGAGCCATGCCCAGGGAGCCCAGCAGACCCCCTTTGGCAGGGAGGGGTGGCGGTTATGTCCTTGCTGTGACCCTCCTGCCTCCCCCAGGGGCCACCACGTACCGGTGATCACCTCACTGAGCTTGTGTTTCTGGTGCTGGGAGCTGTGCAGGTCAGCCAGCCCCACCACCACCAGCCCCACGATGGTGACCAGGATGCCCAGCCACTGGTTCAGCTCCAGCCTGCGACCCAGGAAGGCGACAGAGAGGAGCCCAGTGAAGATGATGACAGATCCTCGAAGCATCTGGAAGCTGGAGGCACTGGTCATGTTCAAGGCTGCATGGGGAGAGACAGACCCAGGAGTCCCTGGAGCCCAGCTAATGCCACCACCCTTCTCCTTAATGACCTGCTGCAGTAATTAAGAGCAGAGCAGTGATTAAGCCAGAGCAACGCTGCCCCTCCCTGTTCCTACTCACTCCTGAGAGCAGAAAGGTTCCTCTCTGCCCCATGGGAACCCTGTGCCCACCATGGCTTACTGAGCCCTGCCACAGCTCACTGCATGAGTGGGAAGTGTTTGCTCAGACCTAACTGCCTTTGGGGTCATTCCCCAGCCCAGGCTCAGCAGCCCCAGGGCTCTCAGCTTTCCCTCCTGCCAGAGATGCTCCAGTGCCCTCAGCATCTTCCTAGCCTCCAATGGACTCTCTGCAGCAGTTCCTTGTCTCTCTTCAACTGAGCCCAGAACTGGCCCCAGGACTCCAGCTGTGGCCTCCCTAGGGCAGAGCAGAGGGGGAGCAGAACCTCCCTCCACCTGCTGCTGCTCAAACTCTTCCTCATGCACCCCAGGAGCCCATTGGCCTTCTTGGCTCTGAGGGCACCTTGCTGGCTCCTGGGGAACTTCTTGTCCCCCAGCACTGCCAGCTCCTTCTCCATGGAGCTGCTTCCCAGCAGGTGAAGCCCTAACCCCTCCTGCTCCATGAGGTTCTTCCTCCCCAGGGGCAGGAGCCTCCACTTGCCCTTGCTGAGGTCTGAGGTTCCTCTCCCCAGCCCTCCCTGAGTGGCAGCACAGCCTGACAGGGTGTCACCACTGCTCCCAGTCTGGTGCCATCAGCAAACTGGCTGAGGCCCTGCTCTGTGCCTGCACCCAGCTCACTGCTGAAGATGCTGAAGAAGACTGGAGCCAGTCCTGACCCCTGGGGAACACCAGGAGTTCCAGGCCTCCAGCTAGACTCTGCCCCACTGATCCCAAGCTTCTGAGCTCTGTCCTTCAGCCACTTCTCCACCCACTGCACTGTGGAGTCCTGCAGCCTGACAGCTGTCCCCAGCAATGGCCAGGTCCCTGCAGGCCCAGGAGGGGCACAGAGGTGGCATCTCCACCCCCAGCACTTACCCACATACATGATGCTGGTCCCAGTCATGTCACAGAGGGCAGGGGGCAGGAAGAGCAGGGAGCTGAAGGGCTGGGATGGGGCCATGCTGGGCTCTGGCCTGCGCTGATCCCTCCACACCAGCAGGTAGAACACTCCCAGGCAGGAAAATTCCCCCAGGAACATGCCCACAGCCTGTGAGAGAGCTGGGTGAGAGCCTGGGGAGGGGGAACAGCCCAGTTGGCAAGTCCCCAGCTCCTGTCCCAGGTGTGGGGCTCACCTGGAGGAAGGGGTGCTGGAAGCTATGCTCCTCTGTCCCATCACAGCCAGCTGCACTGAAGTTATCTGCCCACCTAGGAAGGAAGAGGAGAGGGTGGAGTTAGAGCAGGAGGCTGTGAAGAGCTGCAGCACACCCCAAGAGATACCCAGGGGTGTCCTCTGTGCCATCAGCTCCCTGAGGTGACAGCTCAAGGGACAGAATGGCCATGGGCAAGGAGACAGTGGAGGAAAAATCCCTGAATCCCAGCACAGTGGCAGTTAGGAGAAACCCTGGAGATCACCCAGTCCAGCAGGTGACCAGCAGGGTCACCCCCAGCAGCTTGCCCAGGGTCACCTCCAGCTCTCTTGGGAATCTCTCCACACAAGGAGACTCCACAGCCAGAGAGGCAGCCTGGGCCAGGGCTCCAACACCCTCACACCAAACTAGCTTCTCCTCCTGTTAGAGATGGAACCTCCTGGCTTCCAGCTGGTGCCCAGTGCCCCTTGGCCTGGCCCTGGGCACCACTGAGCAGAGTCTGGCCCCAGCCTCTTGCCCCCAGCCTTCANCCTGGGCCAGGGCTCCAACACCCTCACACCAAACTAGCTTCTCCTCCTGTTAGAGATGGAACCTCCTGGCTTCCAGCTGGTGCCCAGTGCCCCTTGGCCTGGCCCTGGGCACCACTGAGCAGAGTCTGGCCCCAGCCTCTTGCCCCCAGCCTTCAGCTCTTGCCCAGCATTGAGCAGCTCCCCTGGGGAACACCACAAGCTCCAGGCCTCCAAGTAGCCTCTGAGCTCTGTCCTTCAGCCTGACACCATACTGCCTGTCCAGACCTGCCTGCAGCTCCTGGCCCAGCTCCTGGCCCTGCTCCCAGCCCTGAGTGACAAGGCAGGGAAATAGACACCACCATGTCACACAGCACCAGGCTCCAGTGTCCCTGCTCCCAGCACACACAGCCAAAGCCACCCAGAAGACCAGGACACAGTGGTGTCAGGGGGAGGTCACCCTGACCCCTTCTCTCCTCCTTATGTCAGCAGCCTTGAAGCCCTGGGAGGGCTAAGGACAACAGGACCTCAAAAAGCACTGGCCAACAGGCTGGGGAGCAGCAGCATTCCTCCAGCTGCTTTGTGCTGACACTGAGTGGCCCCCAGACCTGCTGAGCTTGGGGAGAAGGGACAGGAGCAGAGGCTAGAGCAACCTCCAGCTCAGTCAGTGGCCTAGGAGGTTTTCAGCCAGGCCAGCAAGATTTTGGGATGAGTCAGCCCCAGCTGACAGGACACCAGTCCTCCCCCAGGGCCAGCTCAGGTCTGGGGTTTCACAAGAGGCTTCCTTTGGGCCCCACACAGGTCTCGTGAGCTAGCTGAGAGCTTGGGGCCACCTCCCAGCTCTGCTCTGCTCTGCCCCAGGGGGAGATTCCCTGCCTCAGTTTCCCTATCCAGGGACCTCAATCGGCAGTAACAGTGAGGCCCAAGCTAGAGCCTGGCCACCTGGTGACAGCCCACTGAGCCCCACAGCTCTGACTGGTGGCCTGGAAGGTCTGCAAGCACTGGGAACAGCCTGGGGTGGGAAGGAGCTCACCCCAACCCCTGCCTGGCTTTTGGGGTGAGCTGGAGTGTGGAAGTGGGTGCAGGGAGCTTGGTTTCAGAGTGCAGGGAGGGAGAGAACTCACACAGCTCCCTCCCAGCACCCCGAGGCCAAGCACGGCACCTCAGCAGCACCCAAAAGAGGGCTGGAGACCCTCATCTCCCCCTTGGCCATACAGCCCCCTTCCCTTCCTCCCTCATCACCAAAAGCAGGGTCCCGAAGAAGCAGCAGCAGTCCCTAAAGGACACCCCAAAGCTCAGGCCTGCCCCCCACCTCCCTAGTGCAATGGCAGCCCCCCAAGTTGGGGCTGGGGAGGGCACAGGGGCTAGGTCCTGGCTACGGAAACCCACCAAGATGTGGAGGGAGGCACAAAGGGTAGGTTCTACAACGGCAGCCCCCCAAATCTGGGGGGGGGGGCGGCACAGGGCAGGTCCTGGGACTCTACCAACATAACCTAGACCCTGGGGTACCCCCAAGGGTCCCCAGTCCTTGCGTGGGGCCTGGGGGGGGTGGTTAGCCACCCTCAGATGGACACGAGGGGACCCGAAGCCCCTTCTCTGGGCTGTTACCCCCTCAGAAACTGGCAGGGGCGGGGGGCAGCTCTCGGACGGAAGGAGGGGACCAGGGCCACCCCCCGGGGGTCGCTCAGGGGCTTGAGGAGTGGGGGACGTGAGGGGAGGGCAGGCCTCGGGCAAGAGGTGTGGGCCCGGCCCCGGGCCCAAGCATGGTTAGGGACGGGACCGAGGCCGTTGGGGGTCCCTAGCCCCGGGGTGTGGGTGCGGGTCCCCTAACAGCTACCGGAAGGACTCACTTGGCCGCCAAGGTGTTGATGGAACCGGTGAGCAGCATGAGGGCAGCCAGGCCCAGCTGGTACCGTGACCAGGCCATGGCACCAGCACCGCCACCACCTCCTCCCGCCCTGCACCGGGGCTGCCACCCCCGGTGAGACCTGCTCCGCCCCTGATTGGCTCCGCTCCACCCCCGATGGGGCTTTGCTCCGCCTCTTATTGGCTCTGCTCCGCCCCCGACGGGACCTCCTCCGCCTCTGATTGGCTCTGCTCCGCCCCCGACGGGACCTCCTCCGCCTCTGATTGGCTCCGTTGATAGCTGTGCCGGTGCTGCCTTGTCCCGATGCTTTCTGTCCCGGTGCTCCCTGTCTCGGCACTGCCTTGTCCCGATGCTTTCTGTCCCGGTGCTCCCTGTCTCGGTACTGCCTTGTCCCGGTACTCTCTGTCCCAGTTTCCCCTGTCTCGGTGCTGCCTTATGCCGATAATGCCTTGTCACGGTTCTCCCTGTCCCTGTCCCGGTAATGCCTGTCCCGGTTCTCCCTGTCCTGGTACTGCCTGTTCCGGCACCATCCCGGTTCTATCTGTCCCGGTGCTCCCTATCGCGATTCTTCCTGACCCGGTTCTCCCTCTCCCGGTACCAACCCGGTTCCCCAGTTCCCGGTGCCCCTCGTCCTTGTGCTCTCTGTCCCGGTGCTGCCTGTCCCGGTGCTGCCTTTTCCCGATGCTCCCTGTCCCGGTGCCGTTCCGGTTCCCAGCGCTCCCAGGCTCGGTCCCTGCGTCCCGCAGATGGCGCCGGTGGTGCAGGCTTGGGCTCCCGCTGCCGCTCCCGGGGCTCGGTCCCGCTGCTCTGCCCGGGCGGGGAGGGAGGGACGGAACCCCCAGTCCCGGCAGGATCACCTTCCCGGGATGCACGGCCCAGGATAAACCTGCCCAGCTACAAGCCTGACCGGGATAAACCCTGCCCCGGGATAAACCTGGGCGGGATAAATCTGAGAAGGAGCACAGTGTGTCCCTGGGGAGGGAAGTGATGGAGGGAGGGGAACCACAGTGTGTCCCTGGGGAGGGCTGTGATGGAGAAGGAGCACAGTGTGTCTCTTGGGAGAGATGGGATGGGATAGGATGGGATGCAACATCCCAAGTGCATCCCGAGCCGCTCCCCGGCAGGGACCCCTCGAGCCGTAGCCGAAGGAAGCAGGATGCAGCCTCTTTCTCCTCCTCCTTTTCCTCCTCCTCCTTTTCTCCTCCTCCTCTCCCTGTCAACTTCTCCTTCTTTGGTGACACCCGGCACGGCCATTTCTCACCACCCTTCGCTCTAGCCAGCAAGACAAACACCTCCTTGTCCCCAGCCCCTGTCGCCCTCCCATCCCTCCCCACAACCTTCACCCATGGGTGATAAAACGGGGCGGGGGGCACGGTTGGGGTCAGGCCACCTCTTGGTATCACCCATGGGGACACTATCAGTTGGGCAGGGAGGATGGGACAGCTGGGGTGGACCCGTGTGTCCCCACCACCACATTGGTCCCCTGCTTCAGCCCCAGGATGGGTGAGTGTCCCAAGGACACGCAGGCAAGCCGTGGCAGAGCTGATGAATCCCAAAGCCACGATGCCCAACAGTCACCTCCCACACCAGTGCCAGCTCCACACTGGTGTCCATATGGGGCTCTCTGTTGTTCCCAGCTCCCTTCCAACCCCTACCACACCGGGAATCTATGACTTTTCATCCATCCCAGTCCCCACATGGAGCCATGGCACAGAGGAGTCCCAAGGAACCAGGTCCCTCCACTCCCAGCCCCTCCTCATCCTCCCCCAGCACGCAAAGGAAGGAACTGAGGCCATGCCAGGATTGGAACCAACCTTTTATTTCTCTCTCTACAGGAATAACTCAGTGGTACAAAGAGACTTTGGCATGAGAACCAGAGGAAAAACCTTCCCAGGGGTGGGAACATGGCTCCACATGGGTGCCCTAGGGTGGGAAAGATGCAGAGAGAGAGTGAAAAGAAATTCCCTGGAGCCTCCAAGGAGTTTTCTCCTTCCCAATAGATATTGATAGGATCCTATAGATATGTTGATAGTGGAACAGGTAATAAATAACCTCTCTGGTATCTAACAGTATTTACAGGTCAAGTATTAGAAAGATGTTGGTTTTCTTTGCTTAAAAGGTGAGAAAACCAAGTGGGTTGGGTGCCCAAAGTCCCTTCCCAGAACCTCTAGAGCTCAAAGAACATGTCATGATGTCCCCCAGTGGCCTGTCCTAGATTTGTCATGTGGGATGATGGGAGATGAGGGTTCTAGAGCTGATGTGAGGGAGGATGGAAATAGGAGTCCCAGATCTGTTGTGGGACAGGATGAAGATGGGGGTCCTACAGCAGCCAAAGAACAGGGTGGAGATGGGGATCCTAGAGTTGATGTATGGGAGGATGGAGATGGGGATCCCAGAGCCATTGCAGGACAGGATGGAGATGGAGGTCCCAGATCTGTCATGTGGGAGGAAGATGGGCAGCTCGGTGCCCCTCCTGCCTCCCAGGGTTGGCTCTGGGCTTTCTGCTGCCCCCCCACCTCTTGTTACCATCCTTGGACCTTTTAGAATCATAGAATCATTCTGGTTGGAAAAGCCCTCTGAGATCATCCAGTCCAACCATTCAGCCACCACTCCCATGCTCACCACTGAACCATGTCCTCAAGCACCACATCTCCACGTTGAACTCTTCCAAGGATGGTGGTCCCACCATCTCCCTGGACAGCCTGTTCCAGCACCTGAGTGGAAGGGAGCATTTTGGGCAGCCTAAGTGACTCAGGGCTTGTTTTGGAGGCTGCAGGGACAAGCTGATGTGTGCAGCCATGGGAAAAGCTCCATCTAAGGTCCTCTTAGCCCGATCTGTCCATCGATGCATGGTCACCTTCACCACGGCATCACCCATCCCTGCCTGGGGACCTGCCTTCCTCCAGGGCAGTTCCGTGGCTGGAGAAGACAGAGAATGGGATGTGGTTGGTGCTGGGAGCTCCATGTCTTCTTCTCCCCGTGTCCCATGAGGTCTCTGGTGCACACATGGTCATGCATCTGGCTCATGACCATGCTCATGCTGCCGTGGGGCTACCATGGGCTTGCCCCAACCTCTTGCACAGAGATATCTCGATGAGAGGTGCAGGCAAACCTCTCTCCCCACCCCATCAGGTTGCAACATTCTCCAGATCTTCAAGTTTTCACATTTTTGAGGAGTGGTTTTGCAGAATAAAATAAAAATTAAGTTAAATTAAGATAAAATAACCCCGACCCTCCCCCTCCCCCCCAAAAAAACCCAACCCAGCAGCTTCCTTCTTCCCACTACAGAGAGGACCAGGACAACCTCACCGCTGCTCCTGCATCCCTCCTGAGTCCTTCTGGATGTCCCAACCCGTTGCCTCCCCTTCCACAGCCAGACCCTGGGATGGTTTCCTCCTGCCCCGACCAAGAAAGGTCCTTGGCCATGGGGCTTTGCCCAATTGTGGGTGAGCAGCACCAGGCGTTCAGCATCTTGCTTCTCATCCTCGAGCACGAGGCCAAGGGTGGAGGTCCAGAAGGTGCAGGTGGGGAGTGGGAGAGGAGCTCAGACGGAGCTACGCCGCTTGGTGAGGCCCTGGAAAGCCGCCAGGCTGTGGAGCCCAGTGGAGACAGAGCTGATGGCCGAGCGGTGAGCGTTGCAGAAGCATCTGTTAGAAGGTGTCTCCTGGCAGCGACCAGGCGAGGAGTGACTCTGCTCCACGCAGGTGTCCGAGGTGGACAAGTCCCTAGGGATGATCATAGGGATGGAATACTGCAGCTTCTCCCGGCTCTTGTACCACAGGCACGAGCACATGGACTGGAAGTGGAGAACCTCGGCGTAGACGTTCCGAAAGCCACCTCCGCTCCCTCCCGTCGCTGCCGGCACGGCCGAGGTGGCATCCGGGGGGTGGAGGCTGCTGGCTTGGCCGTTCCGGGTGAGCAGCGCCCGGTGCTCGGCGTCTCGCTTCTCATCCTCGGCGTTCATGGTCATGAAGCGTAGCACCACCAGGTTGAGGAAGGCCCCGATGACCGTCAGCCCCGTCAGGATGTAGACGAAGCTGAAGGCCACATACTGTGGCTTGTTCTGGAGGGCTTCGTCCTTCTGCAGGGCCACGTAGTCCCCGAAGCCGATGGTGGTGAGGGTGATGAAGCAGTAGTAGTAGGCGTGGAAGAAGCTCCAGTGCTCGTAGTAGGAGAAGGCGGCCGCCCCGATGCAGAGGGTGCTGATGCAGGAGAAGAAGCCGATGATGACCATGTTGGCCATGGAGACCTCCGCCCGCCTCATGCCAAGGCACTTCTTGATGCGGTGGAGGAGGTACTTGACAAAGGTGTTGATCCTCTCACCCAAGCTCTGGAACATGACGAGGGTGAGGGGGATCCCCAGCAGGGCGTAGACCATGCAAAAGACCTTCCCCCCATCCGTGCTGGGAGCTGCATGTCCATAACCTGGGAAGCAAAGCCACAGGGCAGGATCAGCTTGGTGGTCTGAGGTGGGTGCTTGGGTGTGCAGGGCCTCAAACCACTCCCCCAGCACAGTCACTGGTGGTGGATCCCAATCTTGACCCCATCCTCACCCCCTAGGCACCAGGAGTGACCACAGACTGTTGGGGAGATAATGGAATCTCCATAGGAAAATGAAGAGGAGGGAGCTGGAGAAGAGAGAAAGCCCTTGGCTTGTGGGGAAAGGAGCTGGAGGTGCTGGTGGAGGGTGCTGGACGAGGTGCTGCACCTCTGGGTTGGAGTGGGATGGGTAGAGGATGCTTGGATAGACCTTGGCTGGAGTGGGGAGATGTTCCCCAGCCTTGAGGGTTTGGAAGTTGGAGAAGGCTTTTCCCTGCAATACCCATTCCAGGATGGATTTCCCCATCTCTGAGCAGGAGAAGGAGAAAACAGGGATTTCCAAAGGCTGCTGAGTCTCCACTGCCACCTGATGGTCCCATGCCCCACTGCCCACCCCTGCCCAGCCCCAGGGGAGTCCATCTGGGCTTCAGTTAATCTCCTCCCTGCACAGCCCCACGCAGACAAGACTTACTGTGCCTCTGCTCCGGAGGATTATTCATCCCTGATGGAGCAGAGATGAGGGGGGGCAGGAGCTGCACGAGGGGCCCTTGCTGCTGGGCAACAGCTGTTCTTCCCCTTCCTCTTCCTTTTCCCCTTCCTCTTCCTTTTCCCCTTCCCCTTCCTCTTCCCTTTGCCTGTCCCTTTCCTTTCTCTTTTGTGTTTTCCCTTCCCTTTCCCTTTCTTTTGCCTTTTCCTTCTCCTTTTTACATCTAATTTTCCCTTTCCTTTCCTTTCCTTTCCTTTCCTTTCCTTTCCTTTCCTTTCCTTTCCTTTCCTTTCCTTTCCTTTCCTTTCCTTTCCTTTCCTTTCCTTTCCTTTCCTTGAGCCCAACGATTAAGCTGGGCTGGAGCAACATGGAAACAAGGCTGTTCAGATCTCTGAGGAGACAGGGTGACCTCTTCCAGCTTCTAGCATCTCCAGCCTGGGCTGTGGCTGTGGGAGCTGGAGAGGACCACTAGAGAGCACCACCAGAGCATCACCAGAGAGTGAAGAAATTGTTCCTCGTGGCCAACCTGAACCTCCCCTGGTGCAACCTGAAGCTGTTTCCTCTTGTCCTAGCTCTTGTTCCTTGGGAGAAGGAGAAGCCCACCTGGCTCCAGCCTCCTCTCAGGGAGCTGCAGAGAGTGAGAAGGTCTCCCCTGAGCCTCCTCTTCTCCAGGCTAAGCAAGCCCAGTTCCCTCAGCTGCTCCTCACCACACTTGTGCTCTAGACCCTTCCCCACCTTCCTTGCCCTTCTCTGGCCACACTCCAGCACCTCAGTGTCCTTCTGGCAGTGAGGAGAACAAAATTGAACCCAGGATTCAAGGTATGGCCTCACCTCCTCTTCCTTCTCCTCCTCCTCCACCTCCTCCTTTACCTCTTCCTCCCCTGCGGCCCTGCAACCATCTCCTCACCCCATTGCCCGTGTCCTTGTCCCTGATGAGGACCCTCCTGCAGCCTCCCACAGCTATATTTAGCCTCATTTCCCCAGGGAAGGAGGTTTAGGAGCTCTCCCAGCACATCCAAGTGTCCATCAGTCCACCAGCTCCCCTTCTCCCCCCCGCTTTTTTGCCCCCAGGATCTGCCTGATCTCCAGCACGTCTGAGGACTGGGAGGTGGACAATGATCACTAGGAGAAAGGGGGTTCAACATCCCTGCTCCCCTCCATCTCCTGCCTCCCTCCTGTAGCTCTTCCAAACCACCCTCTGAGGTGGTCCTCAGAAGGGTGGTGACCTCAGAGGGATGGATCCATGGTCAGGATGCTCTGGGAACTCCTGGAGAGCAGGCAGAGAGCAAGAGTTGATGTCCTCAGGAGATGACATGTCCCTGAGGAACGCGGGGCTGCTCGTGTCCTTTTTAGGGCTGCGGAGGAGCTGGGATGGATCTGGCCATGGGTGCTGGGAGCAGGTGCAGGTCTTGGCTGGCTCCTGGCCCGGAGCAAATCCCAGGCTGGAGGGATGGATGGTAGGGATTAGAGGGACAGCTGCTGGGGATGGGGGATGGAGGGGGAGGAAGCTTGCAGAGCAGAGGATGGAGGCTGTAGAGGTTGGGAGAGGGGTTCTGGGAGGTGGCAAAGGGTGGGGAAAGGGGTGGGGGACGGGGAGGAGACCTCCGGGAGGAGGTGGGGGGAGCCAGGGAAGGGATGGAGTCAGGGAAGGGGATGGAGGGAGGCAGGGAAGGGGAAGGGGGCAGGGANNNAAGGGATGGAGGGAATCGGGGAAAGGGATGGAGGGAGACAGGATAAGGGATGGAGGGAGACAGGGAAGGGGATGGAGTCAGTGCCCTTCTCTGGCCAAGTCAGGGACAGGGATGGAGTCAGGGACAGGGATGTAGCCAGGGAAAGGGATGGAGGGAGCCAGGGCAGAGCATGAGGAGTCCCAGCTGACAGCAGGGTCTGGAGCTGGGTTGGGATGTTGGAGGTGGGAGGCACTCAAGAAAACAGATCCCTGTTTTACAACCAGGAGAAGCAGCTGGAACACAAAGTGCTCCTGGGAGACTCCCTGTCCTATTAGGGTGAGCAAACAAGCAGGCAGAAGGTGGCTGGGAAAGGCAGCAGGTGGCACCTGCCAGCCTGTCCTGGGCAAACATGGTCCTGGCACGAAGGGGCACGGAGCTACCTGTGCTGGTTGGGGACACACGTGTCCTCCAACATCTCTTTCCCACCCCAGACAGGGCTTGAGGGGACTGGGAAGGAGCCGGTCCTGCTCAGGGACACCTCCCGGGTAAGGCATGGTGAAAGCAAAGGGGTGGGACCCAAACCATGTCCCTCAGCACCACATCTCCAGGGCTTGGAAACCTCTCCAGGGATGGGGACTCCACCACTGCCCTGGGCAGCCTGGGCCAGGCCTTGACAACCCTTTCCAGCAACAAATTGTTCCTAATATCCAGCCTGAACCTCCCCTGGGGCAACCTGAGGCTGTTTCCTCTTGTCCTCTCCCTTGTTCCTTGGGAGAAGTAATGTTAATCCATCCATCCATCGTCCATCCATCCCTCCATCCATCCATTCCTCTCCCCACCCCTCACCCCCCCCCCCCAAACCCCTTGACCATCCCCAGCAGGGTAATGGGGGCAGAGCTGGGGACCAAGCCCCTGTGCACGCCCTGCCCCCCCAAACCACAGCATGGAGGTGACCCCTCCCAGCTCCCCACATCACCACCCCCCTTCCCCATAGATTCTCCCTATACATTTGTGGGGGAGGAGTGGATTTCACCCCCCCTAAAGGGGGGCTTAGAGCTCCCTCCTCACACCCCTGTTCCTCACCCCCTCCCCAGGCATTGCTGGCTGGGAGCAGGGTCGGGATCCAGCACGGGGGGGTCAGGATGGTGTCATGGAAAATCCCAGTGCAGGCCAAGGGCCCTGTTTGCACCAAAACTGGCAATTTTTCCCTCAGTCCTGGGGCTCTGCCAGGGCCATTCCTGCCCCCCCCCCACGGCCCCCCTCCCCCCTCTCGGATTCATCCATCTCTATCCCTCCCTTCCTCCAGCAAAAGGGGATGCAGCCAGTACCCCCCCTGCATCCTGACACAGGATGTGCACCAGTACCCAGCACCATGTGCCAGCTCCCAGCACCATGCACCGGTGCTCAGCACCACGTAGCAGTGCCCAGCACCATGTACAAGTGCTCAGCATCATGTACCAGTGCTCAGCACCGTGCACAAACACCCAGCACCCATGTACCTACACCCAGCACCGTGTGCCAGCACCCAACACTGCACACCAGTGCCCAGCACCACACACCAGCACCCAAAACCACACACATGCACCCAGCACCATGCACCCATCCTGCTGGTTTGAGACGGAGAGGGACACCCCATCAGCCCAGGGGCCAGCCTAGACCTGTGACTGGCTGAACTCCAGAGCAGAGCTGTTCCCTGCACCCTGCCGGATCCAAGAGGCCTCCATGGGGAATCCAAAGTCATCTGAGGCTGTGTGGGGCTGATCCCTGCCAGCTCCTGCCTGCAGCAGCTCATCCCGGGATGTGGCACAAGCTCCAGGATCGCGTCCCCAGGGATTCATGGCCTGATCCAGTTGCTCTGTTACTTCCTCACTGAGGAGCTAAAGCTCCTGAGCCCTTGATGGCTCTGGCTGCAAAGCTCCTTATGCCAGGGATGCTTCCTGCCCTGTTGCCCCTTCCCGGGATAAATCCTGCTGGGTTGCCCCAGGCAGGTCGGTGGATGCCGTGTGCTGTTCCTCGCTGACAGAAATGGAGACATTTCCCAACGGCTTTGGGCTCAGACCTTCGCAGGGCAGAAGAAGGGCACCAGCACCAGCACCCAGCACCATGAGCCAGCACCCAGCACCATGAACCAGTACCCAGCACCATGAGCCAGCACCCAGCACAATGAACCAGAGCCCAGCACCATACATCAGCACCCAGAAATGCACTCCAGTGCCCAAAACTGCACACCAGCACCATGTACCAGTGCCCAGCACCACGCACCTGCACCCAGAAGCAGCACCAAGCACCCATCCTGCTGGTGCGGGCTGAGATGGACATCCCATAAGCCCAGGGGCCAGCCCAGCTCTGGGGCTGGCTGAACTCCAGTGCAGAGCTGTTCCCTGCACCCTCCCAGGGCCAAGAGGCCTCCATGGGGAATCCAAAGTCATCCGAGGCTCTTTGGGGCTGATCCCTGCCAGCTCCTGCCTGCACTGTGCACCAGCACCCAGCACCCTGCACCGCTCACAGCCCCAGTGGGACCCTCCTGCCCCATGGTTGCTCTCCTTCGCTCCTCTCTGCAAGCAGGCAGGGTTAGTCCCTCGCCCCTTGGTGACCCCCTCCCCTCTCCCTCCTTCCCTCCTCCCTCCAGGCTGTGATTTATCAGAGGTGCTATAAATCCTGCCCCAGAGCTGCCTGATAAATATTTACTCCACCTCATCCATCACCCAGCTCCAGCCTTTTGGCACCAGACCTGGCAACACCGAGTCCCAGCAACCATCTGGGAACTGGGGGGCAAGGGGAGGAAAAAAATACTCCAAACCCAAAGAAATTGGGGTGTTCTTTTTCTTGGCTTGGTCCTGGGTGATGAACCTGTCCCCTCCCTGCCCCCCATCCCTCACCTCAGAGCATCTCTGCCCTAGCACATGGTGTTTATGTCTTGCTCTGAGTCAGGCTCTGCTGGTGAGTTTGATGAGGCATCAGCTGGGAGAGGCCAGGCTAGGGGTGGGGGGTCGAGGGGGATGAGAAGGGAGGGGGGGAGTAGGTATTAATTGCTGTTATCGCTCCAGGAAGGACAGGAGCAGGGAATTTATAGCCTGGGTGGCTGGGAGCAGTATGAGGAGGGAGGGGTAGTCGTGGAGGGGCCAAGCTCCAGGTTCAGAGGGTTCCTGGGTTGTGACCATCACCCCTAAAACACACATCCCTGCTGGGAAGGGCTCAGGGATGGCTCTGGTCATGGTGTCTGCACATCATCTGCTCCTTTCCCCTCCTCATGCTCATTCCTTGCTATAAGGATCAGTATCAGAGGTGTTTGTGCCCTCATTAGGTTTCAGAGTGAACAACCCAATCAGCAATCTCAGCACACACCTCATCTCCCCATTCACTCTCTTTGTGCTCATTCCTCACTATAAGGATCAGTATCAGAGATGTGTTTGCCCTCATTAGGTTTCAGAGTGAACACTCCAACCAGCATACCACAGGCACAGGTGGCAGGGGGTGGCCTGATGCTGAACCAGAAAGGGAGGGACTTCCTCCCCCTGTCGAGGTTTGGGCTGAGGGGAGTAGAATCTCAGCCCTGGATCAGAGCATTGCAGTTTGTGTCTCCAGCACGTTAACTCTGAAGCCTATCAAAGGCACGTTTGTTAAGTGCCAACACTAACTTCCACTGCTCTGCTTTTTAGCAGGCACAGCTAGTGCAGGATGGGAACAGAAATACCCAGAGGGGATTGGAGGGAGTGGGTGCCCCATCCCTGGCCTGAGGTGTCCCCAAGACCTTCAAGCCAGGAAGATGCTATAGATGCAGTGGACTAGGGACAGGCACATTGCCACCAGAGGAAGCACTGGGGAGAGGATGTGGTGACTGAAGAGGTGACCACGTGTAGAAGAAGGTTGATGTGGACCTGGTCTCACCCTGGAGGTCTCTTGGCCTGGGTAAGGTTCCTGCTCTGTGATAATCAAGTGTGGAGGGAGGAAGGGCAGTGACAGATGGTGCCACCACAGTGGCATTGGTCACCTGTCCCAGCACACATGGCCACTAGTCTGGCCTGCAGGTGACAGGGATGTGCCAGGATGTGCCTTTTGGGAGGGATCCAGTGAGAGCCATCACACAGCTCATCCAGGAGGCTCCTGGTGTGGGGCCAGGAAAAATCCAACCCACAACAGAAGAAAAACTTTCCGACTGGAATCTGTCACCCTCCTGCTTTTCCTCCTGTCCTGGATCCCTGCACCCCCTGCCCTGGATCACTCCAATCCCTTTCCTTGATTCCCTCCAATCCCATCCCCTGACTCCTTCCAACCCCTCTCCCTGGACCCCTCTAATCCCCTCCATTGACTCTATCTTCTTCCCTAGCTCCCTCCATCCCCTTTCCTGATTGCCTCCAATCCCCTTCCCTGACTCCTTCCATCCCTCCCCCGACTCCTTCCATCCCTCCCCTGACTCTTTCTATCCCTCCCCTGACTCCCTTCATCCCTTTCCTGACTTCCTCCATCCCCTTCCCTGATTCTCTCTTTCCCCTTTTCCTCACTCCCACTTTCCACTGGGATCTCAACCAGCACAGGACCTCCAGCATCCCAGTTGTCTCCCTAGCCCAGTGAGGAGCTTGGTCCTTCATGGTCCCCAACAGCAGCAGGAGCTTCCCAGAGAGGTTTGTTGGCAATTTCCTGGGAAAACACCTTTTTTTTCCCCTACTGGAAAAATCCCATTTGGGGGGGAAAAAATGGGATTTTCTTTCCTTTCTCTGGGCTTGGCTCCTGCCTTTGAAATCATCTGATTTGGATAAAAAACTATTGTTAGTAGAGGTTTATGTCCATGCTCCTTCCTCTCCATGTCCAGGGACGCCATGGAGAGGCTGAAGCTGTCACAAGAGAAAGTCAGCAGTAAAGACCAGCTGGGGGACGTTCCCTCTGCATTCCCTTCCCCCTGCAGCTGGGGACACATTTTTGAGAGCTGGGTGTTATCAGCCCAACCTCAGGGGTGGCAGGACAGGGGACTTGGGTGTCCCAGGGATGGCAGGGTAGAGGATCTGGATGTCACTGGGGACCTGGGTGTCTCAGGAGTGGCAGGGTAGAGGACTTGGGTGTCCCAAGGGACTTGGGTGTCCCAAGGGTCCTGGGTGTCTCAGAGCATCTGGGTGCCCCAGGAGTGGCAGAACAGAGGACTTGGGTGTTACAGGGACCTGGAGGTCTCAGAGGTGGCAGGACAGAGGACCTGGGTGTCCCAGGGGTGGCAGGGTAGTGACTCTGACACCTGCCCTCAGGCAGTCACTGAGCCACAGCCTCTCTGGGCTGTCCACACTGCTCTGGCTTTGTGTCCTTCCTCCGTGACTGCAGCATCCTTTGGGTGGGCTCCTGCTCTCTCTGGCTTCCCCCAGCTCTCTCCACTCCCTCCTCTCCCTAGCCCCCCGCACACCTCCTTGCCTGCTCCTCCTCCCTCTCACGTCAAACATAAGCTGCTTGTCTTCACTTTCAAAGCTTCCTCCAGCTGCTCCCACCAGCCAGGAGAGGCCAGATCCTGCCTCCACTCAGCCTATGGCTGCTCTGGCACCTGCATCTCAGCCCTGAGAGTCAACAGCCACTCCAGCATCAGCATCTCAGCCCTCAGTGTCAACAGCCACCCCGACATCAACATCTCAGCCCCAAAAACTGAGTCACCCCAACATTCATATCTGAGCTCCAGAAGCCAAGAGCTATCCCAGCATTCACATCTCAGTTCTGAAAGCCGACAGCTACCCCAACACCCATGTCCAGCTCCAGGAACCGAGAGCCACCCTGACACTCATGTCTCAAAGCTGCTTGCCCAGCAGCCCTCCCACCCCTCCTGCATCTCTCTGGGGCCATGTAACACATGGGGATGCTGGTCAGGGCCAGACCAGCCACCTGCTATCCCAGTCCAGCTACCAACTGTCCCCCAGCCCTCCAGACCTTCATGGTGCACCGAGGACGGGGCACTTTGGGGATGCACGTTGCCCCAGAATCCCTATCGAGGGAACCCAAAGGACAGATGGGTTCACAAAGTGACTGACAACCTTCATAGCAGTGATCTTGAACCCAGGGGGGACCCTGCAGCCCCTCCAGCTCCTGCAGCCTCTCTCCCAAAGTTGGGGAGCACCCAGAGTGTCCCAGGTGGGGTCAGGTCAGGTCAGGGAGACCACCTTGAGCTAACCCCCATCCCCATCGTTCCCATACCAGGCTGGAGGTCCTCACAGGTTCTCACCCAGGAAGGGCAGGAGATCCATCTCGAGGGAACACTGTCCCCAAGGGACCTTCCTCCTCCTCCTTCTCCTCCCCTGGAGAAGTGGTCAGCCAGGGAGTCTTCCTGCCCCACAGCCGCACCTTAACACCTCTTCCCCCTCCCCAACACCCAGTGCCCCCAAGCACTGCCAGACTCTGCACCCCTGTAGCACTGGAAATGGGATCTCGGCTCAGACCCCTGCCCAAGCCCGGACCCCTCCCCAGGGGTACAGAAGGGGTGAGGAGCCCCCGGATCCGTGCTAGGGGGGTTCCCAAGGCTGAAGGACCAGGGCTAAAGGGGTGGAAGCAGGGAGGCGACCTCGAGAGGAAGGAGATCGGAGACCACATGGATGGGCGAGGGGGTCCTAGTGGCAAGGAACCGGGGGGGGAGGTCGGCGCCCTGATACCACGGGGACGGCTGGCGAGGAGCTGGGACGTCAGGTCACCCTGATACCCAGGGGACGAGTGGCGAGGAGCCGGACGAGCGGGTCGCCCTGATACCCCGGAGATGGGCGAGGGGTTCCCGATGGCGACGAACCGAGCAGGCAGGTCGCCTCGATACCCTGGGGACAAGTGGTGAGAAGCCGGGGGGCCTAGGTCGCCCCGACACCACGGGGTTGGGTAGCAAGGATCTGGGCGGGTAGGTCGCCCGATACCAGGGGGATGGGCGAGGGGTTCCCTGTGGCAAGGAGCCGGGGGCGGTGCAGGTCGCCCTCATACCACAGGGACAAGTGGCAAGGAGCCGGACGAGCCGTTGGCCTTGATATCCAGGGGGTGGCTGGCGAGGAGCAGGGATGTCAGGTCGCCCAGATACCCTGGGGACAAGTGACAAGGAGCTGGACTAGCGGGTCGCCCTGATACCCCGGGGATAGGCGAGGAGTTCCCAGTGGCGAGGACCCTGTCGGGATGGTAGCCCTGATACCCTGGGGATGGGTGGCGAGGAGCCTGGCGGGTAGGTCGCCCTGATGATAGCCAAGGGATGGACGCATCGGGTGGGGAGGGGCTGGGGAGGGATGACCGGAGCCGGTATCCCGTTAACCGAGCAGGCTCCTCTCTCCCGGGGGAGCTCTGGGGAAGCAGCGGGGCGGGTGTTAACGGTACCTATGGTGGTGATGACGGTAATGGCGAAATAAAAGGAACCGGCGAATTTCCACTGGACTCCAGCCTTGTGCGGCTTCAGCTTGAGAACGACCCATTCGAGCTCCCGGTAGCTCTCGGCGCTCAGGTTGTATTTGCTCTTCAGCTCCTGGCTCTTGGCCTCCAGCCGCCTCCGTTCCGCCGTTTCCTCCTCCGACTCCAGCGCGTCGAAGACGGCGGCACCCACCAGCAGGTAGGTGAAGGTGCACATGATCAGCGCTAGCGTCCGCACGTTCTGCCGCTTCATGGTGCGGCGGCGGCGGGAGGAGGAGAAGGAGGAGGAGGAGGAGGTGATGGGGGTGGCCCCGGGACCGTCCGGGGCATGGCGGCGGCGGAGGGACCCGGTATGGCTCGGTTCGGTCAGACTAGGCTCGATTCGGTTCGGCTCAGCTGGAAAGGGCTCGGTGAGATTTGGCTCGGCTGGACTCGATTCGGTTCGGCTCGACCAGGTTAGGTTCTGCTCGGCTCGGCTGGACTCGGTCCGGCTCGACTCGGCTCGGCTCGGCTGGACTCGTCTCTGCTCGGCGGAGGAGAGAGAAGGGAGGTGCAGGGGCGGAGGAGGGGGCGGGCGGGGGCGGAGCTGTCCTTCAGCACCACCCGCACCGGGACCCGCGCCGGGACCTGCACCTACTGGTACTGGCGCCGGCACTGGGACCACTCACACCGGGACCGGGACCGGGACCCGCACCTACCGTCAGCAGCACTGACACCAGCACGGGCACTGGCAGCCACCGCACCTGGACCAGCACCAGGATCGGGACTGGCACCGGCACCGAGACTAGCACTGCGATCGGGCCCCGCATCAGGACCGTCACGGGGATCCGCGCCAGGATTCTCACCTACTGGTACAGTCACCGGCACTACCCAAACTGGCACCGGCACTGGAACCCGCACCAGCACCGGGACCAGCACTGAGACCGGGACCCGCACCAGGACCGGCATCTGCTAGCACCTCCTCCGACCCTGCCTGCACTGGCACGTGGACCGGGACCCATATCAGAACTGGGACCCACACCCACACCAGTACCAGGACTTGTACCTATACCAGTACCAGTACTGGGACCCACACTGGCATCAGCACCAGTACTAACACTGGTGCCAGTACTGGGACCTGTATGCACCAGGACCCACGCTGGTACCAGTACTGAGACCTGCATCTAGCAGGACTCACACCAGAACTGGGTCCAACAGTGGCACTGACACCCATACCAGTATCAGCAACAGCACCCACACTTCCTGGTACTGGAACTGGGACTAGGACCCACACCCACACCTGCACCTGCACCCACTGGTGCTGGCACCCAGTCCCCACACAGGTACTGGGACAAGCACCCACACTGGTCTGCAAGATAGGATGGAGAACTGTGTCCAGGTGACCCTCCTGAGGTTCAAGAAGGCCAAGTGCAAGGTCCTGTCCCTGGGTCAGGGCAATCCCTGGGATTACTCCAGGCTGGGGCTGAAGGGCTGGAGAGCAGCTCTGTGGAGAAGGACTCGGGGGAACTGGTGGGGGAGAAGCTGGAGCTGAGCTGGCAATGGGAGCTCCCAGCACAGAAGACAACCCTGGCCTGGGCTGCAGCCCCAGCAGCATGGGCAGCAGGGCAGGGAGGGGATTGTGCCTCTGCTCTGCTCTGAGGAGTGCTCTGCTCAGCTGCAGTGCTGGGGTCACCTCTGGACTCCTCAGCACAGACATGGAGCTGGGGGAGCAGGGCCAGAGGAGGCCACAGACATGATCTGAGGGCTGGGAGCTCTCTGCTGTGAGGCCAGGCTGAGAGAGTTGGGGTTGTGGAGCCTGGAGAAGAGAAGGCTCCAGGGAGACCTTCTGGTGGCCTTGCAGTGCTTGAAGGGCCTAGAAGAAAGCTAGAGACAGACTTCAGAGCAGGAGCTGTTGGGACAGGCCAAGGGCTGATGGTTTGGAACTGACAGAGGAGATGGAGACTAGAGAGAAGGAAGGAATTGTTGGTGCTGAGGGTGGTGAGAGCCTGTCCCAGGCTGGCCAGAGAGGTGGGAGATGTCCCAGCCCTGGAACCATTGTGGGTCAGGTTGGTTGGGGCCCTGAGCAACCTGCTCTAGTTGCAGATGTCCCTGCTGACTGCAGGGGTTGCACTAGATGACCTTGAAAGGTCTCTTCCCACCCAAACCATTCTGTGTTTCTATGATCTGTGGGAGGAAAGCCTCAACTGCAAAATTCCTAGCTGGAAACAGGAACAGATCCTGCCCTCTCGAGAAGGGAATGCTCTTGACCTGCCCATGGGTCACTGACACCCGAAACTAGGAACAATTGTTCTTTGCACATGTTCTGGCACCTCAAGCAAGCTGCCACCAAGCAGTGACATGTCCCTGCAGCAGGACGCTCAGGTCCCTCTGATCTTAGGAGGTTCCTAAGCACAGCATCGCTGCGGGGACCTCAGCATGTTGCCCCCAGCTCTGCCCTGATGTCCAGATGCAGGAGCCAGGGCACAAATCCTGCCCCAAAGGGGCTTGAAGATGCCAAAAGGGCTCACGGGGACAGGAATGATTTCATGTCACAGCCTCTGACGCACTGGGTGCAGGGAGGGAGGATGCTCCATGGTCACAGGACATTAACTCTCAGTGGCAGCTTCCCAGGGGACAGGAGGTGACAGTTGTCCTTCTTGGGCTTCCAACTGTGTTCTTCTACACCCTCCACCAGAAGAATGTTTCTGTTTGGTGTGGAGGGGAGGAAGGGCAGGAGAGGAGGGGGGAGCAGCTAGCCTGGTTGGGCTCCCACAGCCAGAACAGGCTTGCCCATGGGGCAGAGACACACTGAGAGCTCATCGCAAAGTGGCTTTGGTCAGGGTTGGCTTTCAGGTTGAGGAGGGTTTCTGCAGGAGGAAGGAGCCCCCAAAGCACAGAGCAGCTCAGCAGGGCAGGGGGTAAGGGACCTGCTGGTGTCACCTTGTCCCTTGGCTAGGTTCTGGCCACCCACTTCACCCCACTGCTGGAGGGTGGTGGTTGTATCCTAGAGTCCAGAGGGGATCAGGTCACCTTCTGATTGCTCTTCACATCTGGAAATTAGTGTTGTGTCTGGCAAGGTGCTGTGGGTTATAGGGTGCTGTAGTTCATGGGGTGCTGTAGTTCACAGGGTGCTGTGGGTCATGGGTACTGTGGGTCATGTGTACTGTGGTTCACAGAGTGTTTTAGTTCATGGTGTGCTGTGGTTCATGGGGTGCTGCTGTGTCTGCCAGGGTGCTGCTGCTTCCCCAGCACAAGCTCTGCTCTTCACCAGCTGGAGGCTGAGGTGTGAGCAAACAAAACCCAACACAAGCTGTTGCCAGCAGCTGCCGCATCGCCCACCACCAGCAGCACCATGGTCCTGGGAGGGATGGGGAGCAGGCAGAGGACATGTCTCCATCTGGGACCATTCATCAGCTTGTTATTCCCTGAGATGCTCACTGCTTCCTGCTCAGCTCCTCAGATGAGCCTCAGCAGCACCTCCAGGTAGCGCTGAGATGAAGAGGCTGGTGTGCAGAAGGGCCCAAGGGAGGGGAGCAGAGATGAGCCCAGCCTGATCGCTCTGACAAGCACGGTGTGAGCAGGTATCTCCATTTCTGGCATCAGACTGCTGAGGGCTCATGCAATGGGCTTGTGGATTGCCCTGACAGCTGCTCCTCCATCCCAGCATCCTGCTCCTCCACCCCAGCATCCTGCTCATCCATTTCTGCGTCTTGCTCCTCCGTCCCAGCTCCTTGCTCCTCCATCCCAGCTCCCTGCTGGCGTTGCAGCACCTCCCTCTCCTCTCCCCTTCCCTCCCCTTCCCAGCCTGGCTCTGACTCATGTCCTCCTCAGCTCAGAGCCTCTCCAGCTCCAGCCGCTTCTGCCTCTTGAAAGCCACAAATGGATCCAGGCTCTAGCCAGGAGACCATTTGCTCCCTCCCAGCTGCCAAAAATAAAACCAAACTGACATCCAGAAAAAAAAGAAAAGAAGAAGAAACCCCAAAGACCTCCTGAAAAGCAAAGCTCTGCTGCCTCTCTTCCTCCTGTGCTGCAGATTCGCTCCCCAAAGGCTTTTTATTTTGTCTCCACAGGATCCTAATGGATTGTGGCCCCTGACAGCCAGACACCGAGTCCCAGTGGGAAGGGGAAGGCTGCCAAGGCTCCTCCAGGCATCCTCCTCCTCCTGCTTGCCCTCAGCCATGGTCCATGTCCTGCTCCAGCCATCCCTGCCAGCATCCTTGTGGATGTGCCCTGAGAGATGGGTTTGGGAGGGATAGGGAGGAGAAAGGACCCAGTAGAAACCTTCTTGGCATGGGGAGGTAGAGGGACTTCATAACATCACAGGAGGGGTTGGGTTGGAAGGGACCTTTCAAGGTCATCTAGACCTGCAGGTGTGAAGACAGAGCACAGAAGACCCCAAGGTTGCTGTACCTGGCTAGATCCCACCTGTCTGGGAGTACTGTTGCAGTGTTGCAGGTCCTGGGGAGGGAAGGGATGATGTTCTGGGGTGCATGTGTAGACCTTGGGTGGTTAGAGATAGTGCGGCAGCAGGACTAGCGCAGGGATTGTCCTCCTGGGCTGAGCACTGGTGAGGACACACCTCCAATCCTGGGCTCAGCTTTGGACTCCTGACCCCTAGAAGGACACTGAGGTGCTGGAGTGTGTCTCTGCTCACCCACCCCAGGGNATGGGGAAGGGTCTAGAGCACAAGTGTGGTGAGAAGCAGCTGAGGGAACTGGGCTTGCTTAGCCTGGAGAAGAGGAGGCTCAGGGGAGACCTTCTCACTCTCTGCAACTCCCTGAGAGGAGGCTGGAGCCAGGGGAGACTTGAGATCTTCTGCCAAGGAACAAGTGCTAGGACAAGAGGAAACAGCCTGCAGTTGCACCAGGGGAGGTTCAGGTTAGACTTGAGGAACAATTTTCTCATGGAGAGGGTTGTGAAGGCCTGGAACTGCCCAGGGCAGTGGTGGAGTCATTGTCTCTGAAGGGATTTTCCAAGCCCTGGAGATGTGGTGCTGAGGGCCATGGTTTAGTGGTGCCCTGGCAGTGCTGGTTAACAGTTGGATTTGTGACCTTGAAGGTCTCTTCCAACCAAAACTATTCTATGATTCTCTGGTGCTAGGAGCTCTGAGCTGAAGAGGTCTCAGTGGCTGCTCCCACTTCGAGCAGGCACAAGGAATCACAGCCCTTCTGGAGCCAAGCTCCACCTACAGCAGGGTAGACCCTCAGCCAAACCCTGGCAATGTCTCTGCTCACCCACCCCAGGACATTCTGGGCTCCTTCTCAGGACCTGCTGGGCTTCATCCCAGCCCAGGATGGGGCAGGACCCCCCCAGGGCTGGTACAGTGTGTGGGGCAGTTTCAGGTGGGGGACCACCCCTTATTTCATGAGCAGATATGATGTCATTCTGCCTATGCTTATGGTGCACTGCATGAAGGTGCCTGGACCCTCTGCCTATGGTATCTGCCTGCATGGGTCACATGGGATAAGCATGGTCAGTGGTGGCCACATGCTGGGCACCAGCTTCTCCCAGAGCCTGGTGGTGTGGAAAAAAAATGCAAGAAGTGACCCAAGCTGCATCCACCATCATCATCACCATCATCATCACCATAGAATGGCTTGGGTTGGAAGAGACCTTAAAGATCATCTAGTTCCAACCCCCCTGCCATGGGCAGGGCTGCCACCTACTAGATCAGGTTGCCCAGGGCCACATTCCTCAGTGTCCTTTTTCTGGTTGTGCAGGTGGCCTGGTGAGATACCAGGCTTGGGCTTGCAGGCTGAGGAACCTAGAGAGGGTGTTTTGATCCTGCAAACTGTGCTATTTTGGGCTGGGAATCCAACTTCCAGGCAGCCCACGCTGGCGTGAAGGCAAAAACAAGGCACCCCTACGCTGGGGCTATCGGCCGCTGGCGAAGTTCTCCCTTCACGTGCTCCTGGGAGGAGAGTTGTTGCCTTTGTGTGCTGCTGGAAACCAGGACAAGCTCTGGGCTGTCCTTGTTTTGACTGCCTAGCTCCATATTTACATTGCTAGCTCCTTTATTAGCATTCTTGGTCCTGTCTTTTTGGGACAGCAGAAGGATGTGCTTCAGATGAATCACACTGATCTTCTGGTGGCTTCCAGATCTCTGTTGGTTTGCTCTCATCTCTTGGCCCAGCAATATGTGCAGCACTTGGGAAAGAAAATTCCTCTGCTCCCAGACCCTGCCAGAGGTGGAAAAGCTTCAGATCAGCTCTGAGGAGTCCTCTCTTGCTCCATTTTAAGCTGAATAACTCAGGCTTGCTTGATCTCCTTAAATAATTAGAGTCTTGATGTTCCTGCAGGCAGCTTAAGTGTTTTACACCCATTTGAAGTCCAGCAGCTTGTCTCCTTCCATCATCTGGAGTGAGCCATCAGCATTTCACGGGGTAGTTCACCTCCCCTTGGTGGAAACAGAGTGCAGAGGATGTGCTGAATCACTCCAGAGGGATGTGGCTTTGGGAGCTCTCCAAGAGGGCAATAACCTCCTGCAGAAAGGAAGGTCTAAGCAAGACCTGCTCCTCCCAGCACTGCTGGATCCAGAAGACAATGTCCACCCAGAGCCTCCTTGCTCTTGCAGGACCTGGGCTGGGAAGGTCCACGGTGCTCTAGGTCTGAAGAACATCAGGGATGAAACCACTTCCCAAGATATCTACCATGATGTAGGTATTGCTGTGGGAACAGGTTGCCCAGAGAAGTGGGAGATGTCCCATCCCTGGAACTATCCCAGGTCAGGTTGGTTGGGGCTGTGAGCAACCTGCTCTAGCTGGAGATGTCCCTGCTGACTGCAGGAGGTCAGACTGGGTGACCTTTGGAGGTCCCTTCCCACCCGACTCATTCAATGATTCTCTGGTTTCAGCCATGCTTTGGGACACCCATAGTCTCCTGATGGTGGAAGTGACCAGACAGTGGTAAGTCTGTTCTGCTTTTGATGTGAGGCTGAACTCATTCTCCATCAAAAGAGGCAAAAATCCTAGGCCAGATAACTTTTTGATCCCACCCAGTGCTGCTGTCAGGAAGCTTTTCCATTCCTGTTACTTCTAGGTGCCCATCATTAGGCTTCAGGGTTAACAGGTTCCCTTTTCACCCGAGGCAGCCTCCTCTCAGCAGATGAGGGTGATTGGCATAGAGGAGCAGCACCTTTGCCACTTTGAGGTCATGTTACCCAAAACTTTGCTGCTTCCCCATGGTAGCAACTGATTTGCTCCCTGTGTTGTTCCCAGTGCTTGGAAGGAAGGAATCCAACTCCCAGATTACCCAGAATGACTCTTCCTGATGCCGAGATCTCACTGGCTGTAACCCAAGTGTTGGCAAGCTCAGCTTCTGGACAGAGAGCTCTGAGCTCCACCAGAGGCTCCCCAAAACACCAGCAAGCACTGGGTGTTGGGGTGCTGCTGCTCATCAGGGATGGGGAAAAGTTGGGATGAGTGGGGAAAAAGGAGGAGAAACAATAACAAATCCTGTCTAGATATATTCCCAGAAGTGAATAAAATCCCAACCTTGCTCCTCTGGCTGAGCCTGGGCTCAGACCTCTCTGTTCCTGCTGGGTGAATAACTTTGAGCAAGATGAAGTATTTATAGCATCCAGCTCATGAGTTTTTAATTAAAATTCCATTTTCTTGTGCTCCAGATGGCACAAAGCAACCGGTTGGGTGTTTTCCTTGGGTTCCAACCGCATCACGCGGCTCTTGCCCCGCTGGGTTGGGTTTGAGGGTGAAGGGAAGGGGTGGGAATGGGGCTGCTTCTTGGGGGAGGGGTTCCTGGTGTCCTTTCACAGCACATTGGGTGCATATATGGGTTTCCATGGGGTGGAGGAGAAGGTGGCTGACAACCCTCACCCCTTTCAGGACCTTTCTAGGTGAGTGTCCGGTTCTCAGGGACCACATCCAGCCAGCCGCCAGCAGGCGGAGAGCAGCCTGCAGGGCAGGGATGGCTCCGTGGCAGATAACATCAGATCAGGAAACCAAACCAGGGCCTGGAGATAAATCCAGATGCCTGGAGAGGCTGGGGGAGAGGCTGGGGGGAGAGGCTAATGATGTACTAGGCACCAGCAATGCCAACAAGGCTGGAGCACCATGGCGCTCAGCACCACATCTCCAGGGCTTTGAAACCCTTCCAGGGATGGTGACTCCACCACTGCCCTGGGCAGCCTGGGCCAGGCCTTGACAACCCTTTTGGGGAAGAAATCATTCCTAATACCTAACCTCAGCCTCTATGTCCATCTGCACCAGCTCTCCAAGGAGGGAACCCCAAAGACCAGCTGGAAAGGTCTCTACAAGGCTGCCAGGAAACCTCCACTCAACAAAACAGCATCTCACTCCAACCCTGAGGCCAACACCCCAATTTTGCTTCACATGCAAACCCCTTGAGGTCCTCACCACCATCACGAGGCTGGCTCGGACCTGGAGCTCATCAAGGCTCGTTAGCACCAGCCCCGCCCCTCCCATCCCCTCGGGGCTCCTCTCTGCTGATCTCAGAGGGGTTTGTAACCACGGTGCCCAGCTCCAGCGACAAACTGGGCTGGGAGCACAGCCCTCGGAAGGGCAAAGCTCTGGCTTTTGTAGGAGACAGCTCACGGGCTCCATCATCTCCATGGACCTCGACCCCATGGCTGAGGGATGCTGGTGGCTGTGGGGTTGGGTTGTGGACGTTACCCAGGGAAGCAGTGGTTTTGGGAACACTCTGTTCCCTTCCTCCCCTCCCTTGGCAAGGTTTATTTTTGCTCTTCGGTGGAAATTGGATTTTCTTTGCTCTCATTCCTCTGCTGTCACATCAGGAGCTCGTTCCTGGCTTTCATGCCTCTCCTCGATGCTCCTCTGATCTTGCTTCAAAGAGCTCCTGGTGTGACAGCTCAGAGCTCACTCAGTTTCAGGTCTTTTCTTCTCTTGCACAGATGCTCTGAGATCCCACCACCAGGTCACCACTTCCTCTGCTTAGGTTGCTTCCAGTGGTTCAGAAAACATGACCTGCAGCAGAGGTTGGGGAATGAGAAGAGTTTTGGTGTCAAGACAGTACCAGGGAGACTTGACCTTGTTCTTCAGATGCCAAAAGAGATGTCTGCAAATAGGAAGGGTCCTGTCTCTGGTGTCTTGGTGGCCAGCAGAGAAGTCCAGGCTCAAAATGCAGCGAGAGAGGTGCAATCTTCTTAAGAAGAGCAAACAGCTGGACTGGACCATCCCAGGTCAGTTAAGGAGATTCTCAAGAACACCTCAACAAGGATGTGTCAGGAAGTGCTCAGGACAAGCAGAAAGTTCTGCCTAGGGGCAGGAGATCCTAGCTCCACATTTTCTCTTACACCTCTTAGTCCCCTTGGAAGCAGAATCTCAAGCCCCATGAGCTGCTCATGTCCTGAGGCCATTTCCTCTTGTCCTCTCCCTTGTTCCTTGGCAGAAGAGCCCAAGCCCCCCCTGGCTCCAGCCTCCTCTCAGGGAGCTGCAGAGAGTGAGAAGGTCTCCCCTGAGCCTCCTCTTCTCCAGCCTAACCAAGCCCAGCTCCCTCAGCTGCTCCTCACCACACTTGTGCTCTAGACCCTTCCCCACCTTCCTTGCCCTTCTCTGGCCACACTCCAGCACCTCAGTGTCCTTCTGGCAGTGAGGAGCCCAAAATTGACCCCAGGATTGGAGCTGTGACCTCCCCAGTGCACAGCCCAGGAGGTCAATCCCTGCCTCAGTCCTGCTGCCACACTAGTGCTGATCCAAGTCAGGATGCTCTTGGCCTCCTTACCCCGCTGGACACTCTGCTGCCTCAGCTTCAGCTGCTTTTGTCCAACCCCCCCAGGTCCTTTTCCCCCAGCAGCTTTCCAGCCACTCTGCCTCAGGCCTGGTGCATTCCTGGGGTTGTTGTGCCCTAAGGTCAAGACCCAGCACTTGGCCTTGTTGAAGTCACCACCACAGCAGGATGACATCCAACATGGACTTTGCCAGTGGGATGCTGATTATAAACCCCAAGCTCCTTCAGCAGGCTGATAAGGTCGGTGGTGGACCGGCAGACATTGAGCTCCAGTTTCATAACTCCCTTCCTTCCTTCATTGTTGTGATGAGAAGGGATCTGAAGAACCAGCTCCAAACATCTATTTTAAGGGGAACAACCTAATGCTCAAAAAAGCCACGTTTCTGCCAAAATGGCCTCGCAGCACGGCCGTGAGCTTGGCTCCTCCTGAAACCCAGCCCCATGCCCAAGTTAGGTGAAACTATTTGCCACCACAGGCAGACACCAGAGGACTTTTCCCAGGCCAACCTCCTTAGGTGGTCACTGTTGTTGGACACGATGGTTCTTGCCTTGTGCTCCATGCCTATAGGGCAAGGAGAAGAGGTCTGAGGTCAAGCTGGTGTTCCTGCATCCCAGCACAGCATCCTTGCTGCATCCCACCCCAATGGAAGGAGTGGATCTGCAGCTCTGTGTGAGTTGGAGTGGTGTGCTTTTTGTGGGGTGGAGATCAGCTTCTGGCATGTAGGGGGTTGTGAAGGCCTGGCCCAAGCTGCCCAGGGCAGTGGTGGAGTCCCCATCCCTGGAGGGCTTTCAGAGCCCTGGAGATGTGGTGCTGAGGGCCATGGGTTAGTGGTGCCCTGGCAGTGCTGGTTAGAGGTTGGACTCCATGATCTTGAAGGTCTCTTCCAAGCAAAATGATCCTGTGGTTCTATGACTCTGTGAGATGGCACTGGCCCCTCTGTGACATCCCAGCATGATGCAGACACAAGAGTGTGCTCTCCTTCACCTTGAGACCAAAACATCTGATGGGAGCCATCAAATATTGATGCTTTCCTTTCACAATGCCCTCAGAGCTGGGTTGTGGTCAGCAGAGGAGGAGACTGATGTTCTCCATCTCTTCAAGAGCTGAAAAGGCAATCAATGACAGAGCTGGGAACAGGAACAAGGACCTCCCTGGTGCCTTTGTCCCCACTCCATCGACCATGAGCCAGGTATGAGAGCAGAAGCAAGAGCAGAGGTCCAGCAGGAGATACTTGGAAGACATTTGTGGCTGAGGGATGGTGCAGGACTGGCAGAAGGTTTGTTAACATTCAGGCTCATGGGCAGGCTTGCCCATTTTCAGGACATGGAGAAGATTTGGCCAGGGTTTGGGGTTCCTTTCACTTGTGTTGGGCTTTCTAATCTTCTCCAAGCACCTTCTCAGAGCTGGGGTTAAAGATGGGATCCTGGCTTTGTGTCTTCAGGCTCTCTGGTGGAAGATGATGTGAAGAAAGGCCCAAGGAGCTCTCAGGACTCTCTTGGTTACACCCAGCAAGTCCATGTCTGTGCTGAGGACTCCAGAGCTGGCCCCAGCACTGCAGCTGAGCTCTACCCAGAGCAGAGCAGAGACACAATCCCCTCCCTGCCCTGCTGCCCACGCTGCTGGGGCTGCAGCCCAGGCCAGGGTTGTCTTCTGTGCTGGGAACTCACATTGCCAGCTCAGCTCCAGCTTCTCCCCCACCAGTTCCCCCGAGTCCTTCTCCACAGAGCTGCTCTCCAGCCCTTCAGCCCCAGCCTGTAGTGACCCCAGGTGTAGGACCTTGCCCTTGGGCATGTTGAACCTCATGATGTTCACACAGATACGCTGTCCAGGTCCCTCTGGGTGGATCCCATCCCTCAGGCATGTCAAGCACTCCACTCAGCTTGGTGTCATCTGCAGACTCACTGAGGGTCAGGAGATCCCAGCTCATCCTCACAGTGATGGTAAATCCAACCTGGAATTAACCCTTTGGGATAACTGGCTTCTCCTCCAAGGAGTGGGCAGGCTGGGAGATCCTCAGACCTGCAGCCATTTCTCAGAGGGCTTGGCTCAGTTGGAGGTGGCAGTGTCATCTGCAGCCTGTGAAACCCCAAGTGACTCCATTCAGAAGTCACTGATGATGTCAAGAATAAGAATGCTGGTTGCCTGGACAACAAGTTTGGACCTCCTTGTCCTCATGCATGATGACTCAATCCTTCATAAGACAACTGAGGATGGGTTCTGCCCTCAGGAGCCTCAGCTCGCCCGAGGAGCTGGTGCCATCACAGCCAGCGTGGGAACACACACAGCTCATGTCTTGCCTCCTCCTCTAGGCCCCCACAGATGATGTGTCCTCATTTAAGGTCAAGCACAGGCTTTTGGTTGATAACCAAAGGAGCATCACAGCAGGATTGGGGCTGGCTGTGTCCTGGGGACATCGAGGACATGGGATCAGAGCTCTGAGTCCTGCAGGGATGCTGAGGGAAGGGCTCCCATAATTCCAGCATGGTTGGGGTTGGAAGGGACCTTTGGGGATCATACAGTCCAACCCCCTGCTCCAGCAGGGGCACCCACAGCAGCTTGACCAGGGTCACCTCCAGCTGTCTTGGGAATCTCTCCACATAAGGAGACTCCACAGCCTCTCTGGGCAGCCTGGGCCAGGGCTCCAACACCCTCACACCAAACAAGCTTCTCCTTATGTTAGAGATGGAACCTCCAGGGTTCCAGTTGGTGCCCAGTGCCCCTTGGCCTGGCCCTGGCCACCACTGAGCAGAGTCTGGCCCCAGCCTCTTGCCCCCAGCCTTCAGCTCTTGCTCAGCATAGAGCAGCTCCCCTCTGGGGTTGCTCTTCTCCAGGCTAAGCAGCCCCAGGGCTCTCAGCCTTTCCTCCTGCCAGAGATGCTGCAGTGCCCTCAGCATCTTCCTAGCCTCCAGTGGACTCTCTCCAGGAGTTTCTTGTCTTTGCTATGGTGACGTTATGGGAGACAATGTCACAAGCCTTGCTGAAGTCACCCACAACTCTCTCCTCCCCTGCCCAGTCACTCAATCATGGAAGACTCTCAGACTGGTCCAGGATGATTCCCCCATGGTGAATCCACCATGACCACTCCTGGTAACCTCCTTTTCCTCCCAGTGGAGGAACTGGGGTGCAGCAGCAGTGGTTTCAAGGCTACATCACCACATCTTGGGGACAATTTGGTCTTTTCCTCTGGTTTTCAGCCCTCTGAGGAAGTCACCAGCAAGCTCTAAGTGTGATTTTCATTTTCAGTCCCTTCCTCTCATGAATCTTTATGTGGTTTTGGGTTTTTTGGGGTTATTTTTTTTCCTCCTTCACTCACCATCTGCCAGCATCCATCCCCCTCTGTCCCTGTTCCCACCAGGGAATGCAAACACTGGGCAGGAGATAAATAATTCATTGGCCACAGCTGCCAAATGTGGCCTCCAAAGCTCGTGGTGTGGTGGGTACCAAACAGTCCTGCTGCTGGCATCTGCCCAGGCTGGGGAGCAGAGTGTACTTGGTGCCTCTGCTGATGGACCACAGCACGTCCTGGAGAGAGGCTGGGGACCTGAATCCTCACCTGGAGGCAGGTGAGATGTGGGGAGGGGACATGTGGTGCATCCCAGGGCATCTCCCATCCTGCCCCACTGGTGGCTGAGCCCCATGCTGCAGATGCCTAATCCAGAGGTGGTCTAGCTGGACCTGGACCTGACTTCAGGGTGGTTCAGGCAGCTCCAGCATCCCAGATTTCCTTTCAGCATTCAGAAGCTGAGCAGGTCCTCAGCTTAGATTGCTCAGAGAACCCCCCTCAGATGCTGCTTACCCTCAGCAACCTTCTCCTCTTGCAGGAGACAGGCAGACCGTGGCCATGACCTGAATCATAAGCTGGTTTTAGCTCAGCTTGGGTGTCAGAGCTTTGGAAAGGAAGGACTAAGGGATATTTTAGGAGGAGAGGGAGGAAAACCATCCCAGGCAGGACTGGCTGCTGCTGGGTGTCCATGACTCACTTTGCAGGAATCTGCCCTACTGCAGAAGGACCATCCTGTCCCAGTGACTTGACCACAAGTGGTTCCAGGATCTGTCTGCTGCAGGTCAGGGCTGCAAAAAGAGGCTCTAGGCTGTGCCAGAGGAAGGAAGTGATGAAAACACCAACTGCCAGCTCCTGGTGGCCACAGGCATGGCCATGAGGGGTTGGGACAGTGATGCTTGGACACCCTTACTTGGTCACCACAGCCAGAAGGTGCTAATCCAGCTGCCTGGGAGGAGTAGGAGGAAAAAGGGAGGAGGAAGCAGCAGTGCTGGACTAGTGCTTGGACTCCATGGGCTTGCAGGTCTCTTCCAACCCAAACCATTCTGTGACTCCATGAGTTGGTGGCAGGGATGCTGCAGCACTTTCAGCAGCTACCTGGCCAACAGATATTGATTTATTTTTTGTTTTACTCACTCCTGGAGCAATTTTCCCCTAGTCAGCCCCAAAAGGAAGGGCTGGAGAGCAGGAGCTGTCCTCAGAGCTTTTGTTTGTCTCATCCAAGGCATCCTGTGGAGTTTATCCAGCTGCTGCCACTTGTCTCGCTGGCTGGGGAGGACAAAGAGGGTTATGGCCACTGAAACAGGACACTGTGTGTGCTCCTGGCCAGGGATTGAGCTGGCAGATTGCTTCCCTGGAGATAAACAGCTCTGCAGGCAGCCCTGGCATGGGCATACCACCCCCTGGGCCAGGGGTGCTCCCTAGTGTGGCCACCTCTGGGTGCTTCAACCCAGGGAGGAGCTCCAGGGCTGGGGGTTGCTTGGATTTAGTTGTCCTCTGGAGATAACAAATGGGTTACAGCTGTGGTTTGGGTGGGGAGTTTGTCAGTCCTGTTAGCCTCCTCAGGATGTAGACACTTTAGCTGGGTATCCATGAGGGCTTCCAGGGCTGGTTCTGGGCCAAGGAACCTCCAGGAACTGAGTTGGGAGAAAGGGAAGGGAAGGGAAATTTATGGCTGAGGGATGGTGCAGGACTGGACAAGAGTCTCCTGGCAGAAGGTTTGTTAACATTCAGGCTCATGGGCAGGCTTGCCCATTTTCAGGACATGGAGAAGATTTGGCCAGGGTTTGGGGTTCCTTTCACTTGTGTTGGGCTTTCTAATCTTCTCCAAGCACCTTCTCAGAGCTGGGGTTAAAGATGGGATCCTGGCTTTGTGTCTTCAGGCTCTCTGGTGGAAGATGATGTGGAGAAAGGCCCAAGGAGCTCTCAGGACTCTCTTGGTTACACCCAGCAAGTCCATGTCTGTGCTGAGGACTCCAGAGCTGGCCCCAGCTCTTCAGGTGAGGTCTCAGGAGTTTGCCCCTAGAGCTGACCTTGTACCCTGATGAAGTATCAGCCTCCCTAAAATATCTCAGGCCCCATCAAGAACACTCCCAGCCTCTGGCTCTCCAAGAGTGCTGGCAGAGTCCCTTCCCAAACGAGGCAGAGGGTGGCTGGAACGACCCAAAATGAGGTGGTTTTGACAGCTCCAAGAGGCAGGAAACATGACCTCCTCACCCTGCCTGCCAGATACTTCAGTTCCTGTCCTCCCAGAGGATTAATCTCTTTGTTTCCATTGTCCAGAGCAGGATCAGGTTGTGCAATGTCTCCTGCCTTGGTTGATGGTGATTTCAAACCTTCTGCCTTCCAGAACCCTGAAGGCACTTGCTGCCCCAGCACTCATTAGATGGCTCAGGCAGATATCCCTCAGCTTTCCTGCTGGGGGCTTCAGCATTTGCCTGCTGCTGCTGAGGGTGAAGGTTCCAGCTCTACTCCTAGTGTCCTGGAGACAGAACAACCTCCCTAATTCTCTTTGAACTCTGCTCAAGACACCTCTGACTTGCAGCTTGAAGATGTTCACCTCGACTCAGCCACCAGCACCTTCTCTGGCCACACTCCAGCACCTCAGTGTCCTTCTGGCAGTGAGGAGCCCAAAGCTGAGCCCAGGATTGGAGCTGTGGCCTCCCCAGTGCCCAGCCCAGGAGGTCAATCCCTGCCCTAGCCCTGCTGCCACACTAGTGCTGCTCCAAGCCAGGATGCTCTTGGCCTTCTTGCCCCCCTGGGCACTCTGCAGCCTCAGCTTCAGCTGCTGTCAGCCAGCACCCCCAGGGCCTTTTCCCCCAGCAGCTTTCCAGCCACTGCCCCGAGCCTGGAACATTCCTGGGGTTGTTGTGCCGCAAGGTCAGGACCCAGCACTTGGCCTTGTTGAACCTCATCCCACTGTCCTCAGCCCATGGATCCAGCCTGGCCACATCCCTCTGCAGAGCCTACATCTCTCTGTAGCCCCTGCAGAAATGATGGATCACTTCTCTGCTCAGACTCTGCTGGCAGCCAGAAGGACTCTCTGAGCCAGGTGTTGCATGCACAATGACCAACCACAGAAGACCTGTCCTCCAGGAATCAGTCTGGCTCTGCTTGGAATGCACATGTGGTTCTGATGTCTTCAACACCATTTCATGACAGACACAATGTGCAGAAGTACCTCTGTGTTTGTGTTTGAAGCCTGTTATCTTCTCCCCAGGCTGAAAGTCCAGCTACTCCAGATAACACCAGGACATCCATCTGCCAGAGCATTTGTTGGGACCAAAGTACTGCCTTCAGGAAGAAGAAGGCAAGAGATAAAGGGACTGAGGTTGGAGCACACCCAATGAATGTGTGCTGCTGAGTGCCCCTGCTTTAAGCCTCCATGGATGTCTCTGACACCATGGACATCTCTTCTTGTTAGCAGCCCTGACATCCCAACCTCGTGGGAAACATCTCCAGCCTGGTTGACAGGATGGAGAGATGTCCCTGCCAGCTTTGTCCCAGGCACCCTCCTCCTGAAAGGCTGTGTGGAAAGCAGCAGTAAAAGCCTGAGGAACATATTGCAAGTGCTATACTTGGTGGAATTAATTTCTCTGGAGAACCAGAGAGACAATTATTGCCCTTTTAGTCTGCTACTTGGACACATTGGCGCTTCCTGGCCTCCCTGGTGCTGCTGAGCTTCTGCCTGCATTGTCTCATTCATCAAACACATTTGGGGGCTGAAATTTCCAAGAAAATGCAATAAACTGATCCTTGGAGACATCAGCTCACGTCGTGTCGGAGATGAAAGCTGAGAGGAGCCAGGTCACACCAGAGCTCCCTGCACTTGGACCATGACTCAGCCTGTCCTCAGCAGAGACCTATGCTAGGCAGAGCTGGCTGATGGGAAAAGGCTCTTCAGATCCTTCTGTGGAGATGGAGGGGGTTCAAATAGGCACCCCCAGAGCAAAATCACCCTGCAGTGTGCCCTTGTGGTCAAGGAGGTCGATGGTCTCCTGGGGTGCATGAAGGAGAGTGTGAGCAGCAGGTGGAGGGAGGTTCTGCTCCACCTCTACTGTGCCCTAGTCAGGCCACAGCTAGAGACCTGGCTCCAGTTCTGGGCTCCCCAGTTCCAGAGAGACAATGAACTGCTGGAGAGAGTCCACTGGAGGCTAGGAAGATGCTGAGGCCACTACAGCATCGCTGGCAAGAGGAAAGGCTGAGAGCCCTGGGGCTGCTTAGCATGGAGAAGAGCAACCCCAGAGGGGAGCTGCTCAATGCTGAGCAAGAGCTGAAGGCTGGGGGCAAGAGGCTGGGGCCAGACTCTGCTCAGTGGTGGCCAGGGCCAGGCCAAGGGGCACTGGGCACCAACTGGAACCCTGGAGGTTCCAGCTGAGCAGGAGAAGCTTGTTTGGTGTGAGGGTGTTGGAGCCCTGGCCCAGGCTTTGCAGAGAGGCTGTGGAGTCTCCTTGTGTGGAGAGATTCTCAAGACAGCTGGAGGTGACCCTGGTCAAGCTGCTGTGGGTGCCCCTGCTGGAGCAGGGGGTTGGACTGGGTGATCCCCAGAGGTCCCTTCCAATCCCAACCATGCTGGGGTTTGGGGATTCTATGGTTCCTGTTTCAGGACAGAGTCATTCACCTCCCTGTTAATCAGCCCCAAATCCAGCAGAAGCTCAGTGATCCCATTTAAACAGCCTGGTGGCCCAGTGACAACTGGGACAGCTGCTGCCTCTTAACTGGTTTGTGTTCAGGATTAAAGTGTGATCTGGCAGCTCCTGTTCATCAGTCATCTCCCACCAGCAGCAGGCAGGAGAGAAACAAATGGGTCAATTTAGTGACATCTAATCTCCTGCTGGTGGAAACCCAATGATCTCTGAAGCTCTCAGGGGATGCTCAGGAGAGGGAGGCTGAGCAGAACAGGGGGGACTGAGCTGAGGAGGTATCCTGTGGACAGGAAAATGCAAGAAGCCAGAGCATATGCAGCACCTTCTGGTTTGGACTTTCTTGTGCCTCCTTTGGGTGTCAAAGATGGTCCAAAGAAAGGACCTTAGAGCTCCCCTAGTGAACATGGACATCATCAACTAGACCAGGTTGCTCCAAAGTTCCAGCTCTGGGAAAGCTGTGGAGCAGAGGGAGGAGCTCTCAAAGACAAAACTGAGCAGATCATCCACCAGCCTTAGACACTGCTCCTGGAGGTTGCTTTCTTCTCCCTCTGCCAGCTCCAATTGTCCTGGTTATATCTTGACCTTGGGTTTTCAAGCTCTCCACCCCAGGGCAACTCTGTTGTTTTCCAGCAGAGCTTCCTCCAGGGCCCCCTCCAGAGAATCAGCTGTGCTGGAGCTTCCTTATCAAAACAAAAACCAAACGAAACAACCCAGTATATTGTGGTCCTCAAATTGCTCCTCACTGTTTGACCTCATGGTTTGCAGCTCTGTCTCCTGCAGGCAAAGTCCAGACCCTAGCAGGGTGGAAAAAGGGAGGAAAAACAAAAAGGACACTGAGGTGCTGGAGCATGGCCAGAGAAGGGCAAGGAAGGTGGGGAAGGGTCTAGAGCACAAGTGTGGTGAGGAGCAGCTGAGGGAAGTGGGCTTGGTTAGCCTGGAGAAGAGGAGGCTGAGGGGAGACCTTCTCACTCTCTGCAGCTCCCTGAGAGGAGGCTGGAGCCAGGGGGGGCTGGTCTGTCCTCCCAAGGAACAAGTGCTAGGACAAGAGGAAACAGCCTCAGGTTGCACCAGGGGAGGTTCAGGGTGGCCATGAGGAACAATTTCTTCCTGGCAAGGGTTGTTCAGGCCTGACCAAGGCTGCCCAGGGCAGTGGTGGAGTCCCCATCCCTGGAGGGGTTTCCAAGCCCTGGAGATGTGCTGAGGGCCATGGGGCAGTGGTGCCTTGGCAGTGCTGGACTCCATCATCTCAGAGGTCTTTTCCAACCATGAAGATTCTCTGATCCTAAGAGGTCCAAGGATGGTAACAAGAGGTGTACAAGGATGGAAACAAGATGTCCCCAAAGCCTCCTTAACTGCAGCTAGCCCCATGGGGTGGTGCAAGCCTTGCCCATGAAACTAGTGCCCTCTCAGTGCTGCTGGATGATGACAAGTCCCCTTGGGGAAGAGCTTTCTCCTTTCCCAGGCTGCTGTGGCAGCAAGGACATATTAATGACCATTCTGATTTAATTACTTCCCCTCCACAGGACAGATGGCACTGAAGGGGGGGGAAAGAGACAGATGTTCACTGTGAGCCCACAGCCACGCAGGCTGGGTCCCAAACCAAGCTCCAGCAAGCAACTGGGAGATACTGAGAGGGGAAAAAATAAAGACAAAAAGGATGCTTTCAGACCCTAGCAGTGCCTTGGGACAGGGAGAAGAGCCCATCCTGGAGCTGAAGAAGTCCTGAGAAGGATCTAGCAATGGCTCTCATGGATTTGGAGTGTCCTAAGTGAGTAATTACAGGGATTAGGCTGATTAGAGGAAAGCAGGACACAGGCAAGGCAGAAGAAATGTGCTTCACATCGTGCCCCTCTTGCACTTAATAGCACACATTTGCTCTCAGAGGCAAGAGAGGAGCAGATGGGGACAGCTGGACAGCTTGCCTCGGGCTTGGAGAACATCTCTGGAGGCATTTCTCCATCCCTCAGCCCATGACAGCCCTGGAGCAAAGCAAACTGCACTGAGATGTCTCCTTCAGGCTTGTCTTGGGAGCATCTGGGTGCTTTCTGGAGTTCCTGCAGGGATTTTGGGAGCTGATGGCTCATTCCTAGGATATTCATGGACTTGAAAGGCAGGAAATGAAGAACCTCTTCATTGCAAGAATCACAGAACCCCCAAAGCCCAAGACAGTGGGGGGTGGAAGGGAGCTCTGGAGATCATCTAGTGCAATGATCAGCATAGAGCAGCTCCCCTCTGGGGCTGCTCTTCTCCAGGCTCAGCAGCCCCAGGGCTCTCAGCCTTTCCTCCTGCCAGAGATGCTGCAGTGCCCTCAGCATCTTCCTAGCCTCTGCTGGGCTCTCTCCAGCAGTTCCTTGTCTCTCTGGAACTGGGGAGCCCAGAACTGGAGCCAGGATTCCAGCAGTGCCCTCTCTAGGGCAAAGAAGGGGAGGAGAACCTCCCTCCACCTGCTGCTCACACTCTCCTTCATGCACCCCAGGAGGACATGAGGGCACTTTGCTGGCTCCTGGGAAAATTGTTGTCCCCCAGCACTGCCAGGTCCTTCTCCATGGAGCTGCTTCCCAGCAGCTCAAGCCCTAACCCCTCCTGCTCCAAGAGGTTCTTCCTCCCCAGGGGCAGGAGCCTCCACTTGCCCTTGTTGCCCTTCCTAGGGTTCCTCTCCCCAGCTCTCCCTGAGTGGCCTGACTCCCAGCTGATGGGCCCACTCCTCCCAGTCTGGGCCCACCAGCAAACTGGCTGAGGCTCTGCTCTGTGCCTGCACCCAGCTCACTGCTGAAGATGCTGAAGAAGACTGGAGCCAGTCCTGACCCTTGAGGAACACTGCTAGAAAGTCTTGTTGGAACCCATCCCAGTTTCCTCTTGATGTCATGAAGCATCCATCACTTGTCTGGGGCATAAACTCTGTGCAACTCTGCAGCTAGCAGTGCAGGAAACATGTCCAAGGAGCAGCAAAAAAGGAGGAGAAATCCTGAGCTGTGCTAAAGGAACCAGACAACTGCTCTGGAGGACTTCATCCAAAGCCAGGACCTAAATCTATTTTGAGACACTGTCAGCCTGAATTACTGGGAGTGTGGCTGACTTCTCCATGTTTAATTAAAGTTCTTTGCATGACCGGATCCACCAACCTCCCCACTCAACTTTACAACCTCCAGCAACAAATGATTGAAGAGTGAAGAGCTCTGAGAGGCATTAAAAATTAACAGAGGATGGGGAAAGGAAAAATAATGGGAGGAGAGCTGAAACCCTTCCTGAACAGGAGGGGAGGCAGAGGGGGGTGGGATGGGAAGGTTCTTTAGTTTCAAGATAGCAGCTGAGATCTGGGACCATGGGGTCCTGCTCTGGGCAGAGCTGCTGAGATGGGAGCTCAGAGCAGGTTCCCTCCCTGTGTCACCCTGCAGAGCCTGGGGAGAGGTGACCCGTTGCTGTATCCCCACCAGGTGCTGCACTAGGGACCCAGATGTGCTCTCCAACCAAGGTGACCAAATCTCCACCAGCATCCTGGCTTGGCTCAGCACTAGTGTGGCAGCAGGACTGGAGCAGGGATTGTCCTCCTGGCCTGGGCACAGAGGAGGTCACAGCTCCAATCCTGGGCTCAGCTTTGGGCTCCTCACTGCCAGAATGACACTGAGGTGCTGGAGTGTGGCCAGAGAAGGGCAAGGAAGCTGGGGAAGGGTTTAGAGCACAAGTGTGGTGAGGAGCAGCTGAAGGACCTGGGCTTGGTTAGCCTGGAGAAGAGGAGGCTCAGGGGAGACCTCACTCTCTGCAACTCCCTGAGAGGAGGCTGGAGCCAGGGGGGGCTTGGGCTCTTCTCCCAAGGAACAAGGGAGAGGACAAGAGGAAACAGCCTCAAGTTGCACCAGGGGAGGTTTAGGTTGGCCATGAGAAACAATTTCTTCCTGGCAAGGATTGTGCAGGCCTGGCCCAGGCTGCCCAGGGCAGTGGTGGAGTCAGCACCCCTGGAGGCTTTCCAAGCCCTGGAGATGTGGTGCCATGGTTTAGTGGTGCCCTGGCAGTGCTGGTTAATGGTTGGAATTTATCATCTTAAAGGTCTTCTCCAACCTAAAGCATTTTATATTTCTGTGACAGCATCACCATTCTGTCTTCTTGAAACTCAGCTGGACTGAGAGAGGGCACAGCTCAAGTTGTCTGGGCAGCCTGGGCCAGGCTCTCACCACCCTCAGTGGAAACAATTTCTTCCTTCTCTCTAGTCTCCATCTCCTCTGCAAGTTCCAAACCACCAGCTCTCCCTGTCTCAGCCATCCCTCACTGTGTCACTATGGTCACCCTTGAGCTGCCTGAGAGCCTCTGCTAATTACACTCTGGTTAATATCCCTCTCTGCTGTTTTCACTTTCACCACTTGACATTTGGAGTTAGACAAACACACGGAGCTGTTCCAGACCTTGTGCTTTTGTTCCATCCCAAGGCAGATCTGAGGTGACCTCAGTGACCAGCAGCATGTCAGTGAGGAGCATCATGAGCTTGGTACCTCCCCTCAACCCCCTCCATGGCTGGGAGCATCACCAGCATTACTGCCAGGGCAGGGAGGGGATTGTGCCTCTGCTCTGCTCTGGGGAGACCTCAGCTGCAGTGCTGGGGCCACCTCTGGACTCCTCAGCACAGACATGGAGCTGGGGGAGCAGGGCCAGAGGAGGCCACAGCCATGATCTGAGGGCTGGAAGCTCTCTGCTGTGAGGCCAGGCTGAGAGAGTTGGGGTTGTGGAGCCTGGAGAAGAGAAGGCTCCAGGGAGACCTTCTGGTGGCCTTTCAGTACTTGAAGGGCCTAGAAGAAAGCTGGGGACAGAGTTTAGAGCAGGAGCTCCTGGGACAGGCCAAGGGCTGATGGTTTGGAACTGAAAGAGACTGTTTGGGTTTTTCCTTGGCCCAACACTCTCTTTTTACCATGGTATGATAGCTGTTGGGGCAGGAAACCTTTTCCTTGAGCTGGTAGCTGCTGTCCATCAGTGATGTTCTGCATTCAACTACCTCAGGAACTCAGACATCATAGAATTAGTAAGGTTGCAAAAGACCTTTGAGGTCATCAAGTCCAGCTGTTGACCTAACACTGCCAGGGCACCACTGCACCATGGCCCTCAGCACCACATCTCCAGAGCCTGGAAAGCCTCCAGGGATGGGGACTCCACCACTGCCCTGGGCAGCCTGGGCCAGGCCTGAACAACCCTTTTGGGGAAGAAATTGTTCCTCGTGGCCAACCTGAACCTCCACCTGCAGCTTTTTCCCCACCAGTTCCCCCCAGTTCTCCACAGAGCTGCTCTCCAGCCCCTCATCCCCAGCCTGGAGTGACCCCAGGGGTTGCCCTGACCCAGGGGCAGGACTTTACTCCTGGCCATGCTGAACCTCAAGGTGTTCACCTGGACACAGTTTTCCATCTTGTCCAGATCTCTCTGGACATCAAACAGCTAAGAGCCAGGAGTGTTTTGTACCTCTGGTGGGATGAATCCAGAGCAAGCCACATCTCCAGCCTAAACACAGCAAGGTGGGAAAAAGCCAGTGTCACTGCCTGGGGGAACCAGAGCATGGAAAGACTAAACAAGTTGTCAAAGCTGGTGAAGAACATCAGATAGATCTCATAAACATCCACCTGCCTGCTTCCATAGCTGGGAAAACACAGCAGGACCAGGAACTGGGGCTGTGAGGGTGGGTGTCAACCTGGGTGGACCTTTACCTGCTTAAATGGTTCCCAGGCTGGTGGTGAAGGAGGACCACACCTTCAGGAGGGGTCTGAGAAGTGATCTGGGAGTAGATGAGGTGGTGAAGGAGTTGTGGTGGTCAGAAAGAGAGGTGGAGGAGGAGGAGGTTTGCTTGGAGCTAAGCTGGGTCTGGACAAAATCAACCTGCATTAAGTCTGACTTAATTAATGGGACATGCTGGAGGGTGGGAAGGGAGCAGTAAACAACCATGGCCTTTATCTCTGAGATCTCTGCTGGGATGGATCATGGAGTCACAGAATGGGTTGGGTGGGAAGGGATCTTTCAAGGTCATCTAGCCCAACCCCCTGCAGTCAGCAGGGACATCTGCAACTAGAGCAGATTGCTCAGAGAGCCCAAAAACCTGACCTGGGATGGTTCCAGGGATGGGACATCTCCCACCTCTCCCAAATCAGGAAGGGAAGCGATAAGGGAAACTGAGGCAGGAGAAAGGGTTGTCCCTCACCTTGCCAGCCCATCCATCCCATGTCCCCTGCACTGCAGCTGGGTCCATGCACTGCAGCTTCACTGGTGGTCACCTCAACACCAGTGGAGATGCAGCAAGGTGAGTTTGGTGTCAAAACATGCAGCTAGCTCAGAAACCAACCCAAAAGCCTGGGAGGTCCCAGAAGCCACCTTTTGCCTGGCCAAGCTGCCAGTGACCACAGAGCACAGTCTGCAAGCTGCTGGTGCCCTCTAAAGGGAGAAGCCGAAGAAACAAAGCCTCAGCTGGTCCAAGCAGCAGCAGGACAAACATCCTGTCTTCAGCTTTGGAAACAAGGCGAAGTGAGCTGCTTCCACCAGCTGCACCACCAGGGCGGCAAAGCAAAGGGACCTGGTGGTCATCAAAGCCCTGAAGGTCACAAGAAAGCTGCAGAAACACTGAGAGAGACTTTGATGGGAGAAACTTGAGCTGATTTTACTCTGTTTGTTGTCCTAGGGAGAGTTGTTCAGCTCCAAATGGGTCCTCCAAAACAGGTGCTTCATCTTGAGCCTGTTACTCCTCAGCCCACCATGATTATCACCTGCTGCTGGGACCAGCCCACCAGCTGCAGCAGCCCCAAACCCCTGTGAGATGGGGAAACACCAGAAAACAAGGCAAATTGCTACCTGGGAAGTGGGAGGGGAGGTGGACCCACCCTCCAGGGCTGATGGAGAGCAGATATCATGGGGATGAAACCTCCAGAGCAGGGACAGAGGCTGAAGCTTGGTGGTCTAGCTATGGTGGGGAAGGTTGTGCAAGGTGATGTTACAGAAGGGCTTTCACCTTCTACCTTCACCACTTCCTATCAAAGCTATTCAGAACCATCTTCATTTCTCTTTGCATCAAAGAGCTGCAGAAACAGGGTCACCAGAGCTCCAAATACCTCCTGGAAAGGCCAAGGTATTGTTGGTGCCTTCATGAGAGTGCTGGGGAGGTGAAGGGAGAAGGAGCTCTTGCCTCTTTTCCACTGGACACAAAAATTGCCAGCATGGTTTAAAGCTTGGAAACCAATGCTGATGTTCTCCAGAAGGTTTCTTCACTATGGGGTTCTTTAGCATCTGTTTTCATTTCATGTGTAGATGACACCAAATTGGGTGGGAGTGTTGAGCTGCTGGGGGGTAGGAGGATCTGCAGAGGGATCTGGCCAGGCTGGATCCATGGGCTGAGGGCAATGGGATGAGGTTCAACAAGGCCAAGTGCGGGGTCCTGACCTTGGGGCACAACAACCCCAGGAATGCTCCAGGCTTGGGGCAGAGTGGCTGGAAAGCTTCTGGGGAAAAGGAACTGGGGAATTTGGACAACAGCAGCTGAAGCTGAGGCAGCAGAGTGCCCAGGAGGGGCGAGGAGGCCAAGAGCATCCTGGCTTGACTCAGCACTAGTGTGGCAGCAGGGCTAGGGCAGGGATTGTCCTCCTGGGCTGGGCACAGACGAGGTCACAGCTCCAATCCTGGGCTCAGCTTTGGGCTTCTCACTGCCAGAAGGACACTGAGGTGCTGGAGTGTGGCCAGAGAAGGGCAAGGAAGGTGGGGAAGGGTCTAGAGCACAAGTGTGGTGAGGAGCAGCTGAGGGAACTGGGCTTGCTTAGCCTGGAGAAGAGGAGGCTCAGGGGAGACCTCACTCTCTGCAACTCCCTGAGAGGAGGCTGGAGCCAGGGGGGGCTTGGGCTCTTCTGCCAAGGAACAAGGTTGGACTAGATGACCTGTGAAGGCCCCTTCCCACCCAAAGTATTCAGTGACTCTGTGCTCAAGGAGAGGCAGAGGTTGGGAGATCTGATTCTCTACAGCTTCCTAAGAGCATGTAGCAGAGAAGAGAGGACCTGGAGGATGTGGAGATGTAGGAGGCTGGAGGAAGAACCTTGAACTTCGAGGAGGAGCAGCACTGGGTACAAGTTCCAGCAGAGACAGATCCAGCCAGAGGTAAGTCAGCTGGGTGAAGATGTTTTACCTGAAGCCCTCGGAAGATCACTGGAGGGTTTTCGCCTGGATTTCGAGCTCCTGTTGAGCCTCAGGAACGTGGCACTAGAGGGCACCCAAGTATTGCTGCCTCCCATCCCAGCTCAGCTCCCGGTCTTGGGCTGGTGGTGCTCTAGGTACATTTTCCAGCCTATTTTAGGTCCAGCAGAACCATCCCAGGAGATCAGTGTTGTGCTCAGAGCTCAAGGCAAGAGGGACTTGTAGAAGCCAGCTGTAACCTGCGTTGGTTGAGAGCAATCACGCTCCTTTGAGAGCTCCTCCTGGCCTCAGAGGTTTGAGCAAGGGGGTGAGGGCTGCCAGCTTCATAGGTGTCCATCCAAAAGGGTGGTGGGACATCATGCTGGGCTGTGCTGTAGAGCATGTCCACAGAATGCCACACACAGGCCACAGCTGTGGAGTAAGATGATCTCAGCTGAGTTGGCACACTGGGGTGATGGCTCTCAGCCTTCCTCCTGCCAGAGATGTTCCAGTGTCCTCAGCATCTTCCTAGCCTCCAATGGACTCTCTCCAGCAGTTCCTTGGATCTCTGCAATTGGGGAGAACACAACTGAAGCCAGGATTCCAGCAGTGACCTCCTTGGGGGAGGAGAAACTCCCTCCACCTGCTGCTCACACTCTTCTTCATGCACCCCTGGAGACCACTGGCCTTCTTGGCCATGAGGGCATGTTACTGCCTCATGGGAACCTTGTTGTCCCCCAGCACTCCCAGGTCCTCCTCCTTGGAGCTGCCTCTCAGCAGCTCAACCCCTAACCCATCCTGCTCCATGAGGTGGTTCTTCCCCAGGATCCTCTGCACCCTCTTCCAAAGAGACTGGAAATAAGGATTTTGTTTCTTTGGGTGCAGGTCATGGTTCAGGCTGAGGTGATCAGGTTGGGGTGTGGGTTGGCACATGCTGGGTGGAGCAGCCCAGGGGAGTGCCACCAGGTTAACGTGTCACCAGGCTGCGGTGGCAGCACGGGAGTGGGCACGGTGGCACAGGTAGGCATCGGGGTGTGGGACAGGCATTGGGACTGAGCCCCTGAGGACCAGCAGTAACCACAGCCCAGGGTGAGCAGGATGTGTCCCTGTGTCCTTGTGCCATGACAGGGGCTGCGCCAAGGTCCCTCTGGGCTCCCTTGTGCTGGTGGCATAACCTTTGCCCAGGGCAAGGAGCATCTGAGCTTGGTGCCTGTGGGAGCCCATGTGTGCCCTGCTGCAGGGTCATGGATGGGACAGCCCAAGCCAGGGGCTACATGGGGATGGAACCCTTCTGGGGACACCCCTGTCTACACCAGGGACACTGGGCTACCAGGGCCAAGGAGCTGGGGTATGACAGGGGCTGAGTGCCATTATGGCAGGATCCTGGGTGCCTCTCACCACGTTATAGCTACCAGGGCCAAGGAGTAGGAGATGAGAGCCAACAGAGCAGAGTCCTTGGGTGTCCCTTACCATGCCACAGGCACCCATGCCACCTCAGGCCAAGCCAGGCTGTTCTAGGTGGGACCGTGCCCTGGGCAGCATGGTAGAATGCTGCCAGGGTGCTCTCTGCAGTGCCCCCAGAAGCAGGATGGATGAGAAGCTGAGGGAGCTGCGGCTGCAGGAGGAGAGAAGCTTCCTACAGAGCATGGCACGGGAGAAGGCCACCGAGCCATCCCCAGGCCAACAGGACAACCGGACACCGGCCATCATCCCCGAACCCTTCTCCATCCACGTGGCACCCAACAGTCCCACGGCACACAGGTAGCCACCGGGGACCTGGGGAGGGGGTGCCAGGGGCCATGGAGGTGGCTGGTGCTGCCCTACCCAAGTCCTCCTGTCCCCACCTCCCCAGGGACCTTGGTCTGATCACAGAGGCGGTGGCACGCAGCGAGGTCCTTCGGCGCCTGGGCGAGGGCTGTCCAGAGGCATTGGCCCAGAGCTTGGTCTCCATCCGGCACAGCCCCGGGGACAAGGTGCTGGCCGAGGGCACCGAGGGCACCTCCATGTACATCGTGGCAGGTGAGAGCGTGGTGGGGGAACACGCGTGGCTGGGCAGGCGTGTGGAGGCATATGGAGGTGTTTGCCTCCAGCTATGGCCACCTGTAGGTGTTGGGCTGGAGCTCAGCTGCTGCACTGCCACCTGTGCTCATGCACATCCATGTGCCGACATGGGCCTGGGCACAGCCCCATCTGGTTGTGCATGTTAAGCTGCCACACACACGTGTGCCTGCGTGTGTGTATGTTGCACATCCGTGTGCTTGCTTACATCCGTGTGTACCTGTGAGTGTTGGGCTGTTGCACACACGTGTGCTTGCATGTGCCTGTGCAAAGCCACATGTCCCTGTTGGGCTGCTGCACACGTGTGTGTGTGCCTGTGCACATCCATGTGCGCCTGTGTTCGTGTCAGGTTCCCACACATGTGTGTGCCTGTGCACATCCACATGTCCCTGTTGGGCTGCTGCACACGTGTGTGCCTGTGCACATCCATGTGTGCCTGTGCATGTCAGGCTGCTGCACATGTGTGTACCTACATGTGCCTGCACATGTGCACATCCACACGTGTGCACATCCACACGTGTGTGTCTGCTTGTCCCTGTGCTCTTCCACGTCTCCCAGTGCGTGTTCAGCCACTGCAGAGGATGTTCTCCCTGCCTGTCTGTCCTGTGAATGCATGCACACACATGTCCATGTACACATGCATGTGCAGGCGTGTCTGTGACCCCTGCTCCCCCTGCAGAAGGCCAGCTCAGCGTTAGCCAGCGTGGCCAGCAGCTCCGCACGCTGGGGCCGGGAGATGTCTTCGGGGAGCTTGCCATCCTCTACCACTGCAAGCGCACGGCCACTGTGCAGGGTAAGGAGCCCCTTCCCCAAAACCCTACGGGGACCCCTGGGAACCCCCTTCTCGGATCCTACCCACCACCCATGCTGACCTCTGCTGTGTCCCAGCGCTGAGCTCTGTGCGCCTCTGGGCCATCGACTGCCAGCAGTACCGAGCCTTTGCCACCAGCCATGCCAAGCAGAGACGAGCAGAGATCCTGAGCTCCCTGCAGAAGTGAGTGGAGCCTGACACCCATCACCCCACACCCTGACCCCTTCCCTTGGGGAGTGCTGGCCTGCAGAGTCCCTTCCCAAGTCTAGTCTTGTCCTCCTTGTCATCATCTCCATTCCTATATCATCTGCATCCCTGTGACCATTCCCATCCCCATCTGACCAACCCTTCCCACGCCCATTCCTGTCTCCATCCCTGTTCCTATCTGAAAACCCTTCATGTTCCTGTGCCCACTCCACCACATCCCAATCGCATCCCCAATCCCAATCTCCATCCCCATCCCATCTCCTGTCCAGTCTCGTTCCTCTCCATCCCCTTCCCCACCGGTTGGGCTGAGCTCAGGCAGGATGCAGGAGCTTAGAGAGGGTGCGGGCAGGGGGCAGGAGCTCAGGCAGACCCTCTCTCCCGCAGGGTGCACTGGCTGCAAGACCTCTCCGAGGACCACCTCAGCAAGCTGCTGGATGCTATGGAGGAGGTGGGTAGGTGGGTGGAGGAGCACCCATGGGTGGGGCAGCGCCCAGGAAGGGACACACAATCCCCGGCACAGAGCCGGTGGGGGGCTGCGGCACGCTGGGGAGGGGTGCAACAGGGCGAAGTCTGGGATGGGTGTCAGGCGGGGGAGGGAAGGTTGATGCCTGCTTGCCCACTCCCTTTCCCCCTCTACAGTGCACCTTCCCACCCGGTCACGTCATTATCCATGAAGGCGACGAGGGGGAAAACTTCTATATCATCCTGAAGGGAGAGGTGGGTGTAACCCCGACACCCCTCGGCACTGGGACCCCCATGGGGAGGGGCAGGGCCGTGCCCCACTCAGCCTTGTCCTCACCCCCATCCATTCCCGTCCCGTTATTGACCCCATTCTTATCCTATCCCGTCCCTATCCCCATCCCATCCATTTCTATCCTACTCCCATCCCCATCCCATTCACCCCATCCCATCTCCGCTCCCAATCTCATCCCATCCCACTTGCAGGTGCGGGTGACCCAGCAGGTGGACGGGCAGGAGAAGCTGCTCCGTGTCCTGGGTGCAGGGCAGCATTTCGGGGAGCTCTCCCTGCTGNCCCTCAGTGATCCTCCATCTCTCCCCTCCCAGGAACAGCCCCCGGACAGCATCGTGCCAGGCCCAGGGACATGTCACCTGCGTCACCATGGCAAAGGAGTTGGTGTCCCCTTGTCCCTTGTCCGTGTCACCCTCTCCCCCGCTGCCCCACTGACCCCCCCCCCTCTCTCCCCCACAGGGACTTCCTGG
>VWZX01005383.1:12689-77850 GCA_013399015.1 Galbula dea | reverse complement strand
GGAGGACGCTGGGGGGGAGGTACTGGGAGGGTACCGAGGGAGTACCGGGGTGATCCCGGCAGGGTATCGAGGGGAGTCCTGGGAGGTTACCGGGGCTATCCCGGGGGTGTACCAGGGGTATCGGGGAGTTTACCTAGGGGCTACCGGGGGGGATCCCGGGAGGGTACTGGAGGGATCCCAGGGTGATCCCGGGAGGGTATCGGACGGATACTGAGGGCGGTTCCAGAGGGTGGTCTGGGGGCTCCAGACCGTTCAGCCGGACCGCGGAGGGGTTACCGAGTGTGGGTGGGCATCGTGTGCCCCGTCCCAACCCCCAGCACCATCTCCGTCCTCCGCCATGGGTTTCGGGGATAAGCCGGGAGCCGTAACGTCAATGTGGGGCGGGGGCCAGGAGCCGTGACGTCACCGCCGCCGGGGGGTGGGAACGGGGGCACTCGCCAGCAGTGACGTCAGAACGTCTGTGGCTGTAGCCACGCCCCTCTGCGTTACCATGGAAACCGTCACGCCCTCTGTTCCCGTCATGCCCCGTCCCGGAAGTGACGCAGGACGTAGGGAGACGTGTCCCGGAGCGGCGGCGGGATTGGGAGCGAGTGAGCGTGGGGAGCAGTGCATCGGGTACTGTATCGGAGGGCTCTAGCCTCAGCAGGGTCGAGGTTGGGAGTGCTGGGTGGAGGAGGTCCAGATGCGGTCCGGCCCCGGGAGGGCCGTGGTTGGCGGCACTGGGTGGAGGCGGTACCAGAGGGGTACGGCCCCGGGAGGGGGATAGAGGGGAATTCAGTCCCGGAAGGGTCTCGGTTAGTAGTACCGGCGCGGTCCTGCCAAATTGGGTCCCAAGGGGTGGGGTCTGGCCCCAGAAGGGGGATAGGGGGAGGGTTTCTGGGGGGAAGAAGGGGGGTTCCTGTCCTAGATAGGGTGTGCAAGAGGGTCAGACCCCGAGAGGGTCTCAGGTGGGGAGGAATAGAGGGGTCGTGGGGAAGGGTGGTATGGCCTCCGGAGGGGGATACCGGGAGGGTCTCTGGAGGGTCCTGCCCCGGGTGAGGGGTACAGGGGAGGTGGAGAGGGGTCACTCTGCAGGAGGGTCCTGGGTTTGGGTCTCTGGGAGTCCTGCCCCGGGTGGGGGATACTAGAAGGTCCTCTCCCAGCGATGCCAGGCAGGAAGGGACTCTTGGGCGGCAGGTCTTGCTCCTGGTAGGATGTCCCAGGCAATAGCAGGGGTCCCAGGGGGTGGTTCTGCCCCAGTGTGCATGTCCCAGCCTGGCTCAGAGCCAGTGGTCCCGGTGCTGGCGGGTGGGAGGGGGCTGTAAGCATGTTCCCCCCAGCAGGATGATCACAGACGTGCAGCTCGCCATCTTCGCCAACGTCTTGGGCATCTCCCTCTTCCTCCTCGTGGTTCTCTACCACTACGTGGCCGTCAATAACCCCAAGAAGCAAGAGTGAGGAGGCAGACGGTGAGGCGCTGGCACCCACGACCAGTACCCACACCGCTACCGGCACCACCTCTTACCCCTCTCCATCCCTCCCACAGGACCACGCCGCACCGAGCCATGGTGGCCACGGAGGAGCTGGGTCTGGCCGTGCTGTGCCACGGTGGCTGCCACGGAAGAGCCATGTCTGACCGCACTGAGCCGAGCTGCTCCATGCTACCGTGGCCACCTGGAGCCCAGCGGTACAGGTCACGGTGAGGGCCTGGCCACGCTGTGCCATGGTGGCCACGGAGGAGCAGGGTCTGGCCACACCGAGCCAGGCCTGCTCCGTGCCATGATGGCCACCAGGAGCCCAGTGGTACCGGTCGCATTGCCACAGTGAGGCAAGAGGCCAAGCTTCTTCCAAACCAACTTTATCAGCAACACGCTAATCCCAGCCCAAGCTGCCTGACGTCCCTCTCTCTGCCTCCGCCGGTCCCGCGGGGAGGAACGGGGCTGTTCTCGGGGTGGGAGTCTCCCGGTGCTGTGGTGAGCCATGGTAGCCAGCCAGCAGCCTGGTGTAGGCACGGTGCTGGGCTAGGCCAGTGTGGCTTTGGTCTGGGGCTGGGGGTGGGCGGGCTGCAGCCATGCCCCACACCTGGCTGTGGCCCACGGTGCTTCCCCGGTTGAGTGCCAGTGGTTACGGTCAGGCCTCGGCGCAGAAGGAGAGGAGGTGCCGGTAGGAGCTGAGTGAGGAGGGACCTGTGACCGGGCCTGAGGGGCGCTGTGGTGGGGGAGAGCGGGCTGGAGAGGGGCTGCAGGCACAGGGGCCGGGGTAGAGGGGCTGGAGCCCCCTCCCTAGCGCCATAACCCCTGCCTGAGCCCTGCTGACATGTGGCAGAGCAGAGCTGGGCTCCTCCCACAGCACATCGACACCACGGGGCAGTACCTGGGGGTGCAGCCTCTTCCCCTGGCACAGGAAGAGTCTGTCAGTGCTCTGCACCTCTCCAGGGGGCTCCTGGCACAGCCCTGTGGGGACAGAGAGCAGTGTCACCAGTGAGGACAGCCCTGGGTGAGGCCCTGCTGGAGCAGGTACCGTGGCAGCCATGGTGCCAAGGCTGTGCCAGGCTCTGCCAGAGCAGTATCACGGCCACAGTGGTGCCAGGGCTGTGCCAGGCCTTACCTGGCAGAGGCTGCAGGGCCTGATGCCCACCGTGGCTCTGTTCCCCTGCCTGGCATGGGGCCGTGGTGCTCTTGCTGCTGGTTGCTCCCTTCCTTCGCACAGGAATCCTGCTGGGGCGCAGGGGATGCCCCCCGAAGCTGAGGAGAACCCACATGAGGCTCCTGAGGGGGCTGTAGGCAGTGGGGAAGGGTCTCTATGCCCAGACCCCCTCCTGGTGGCATGGGCTGGTTGAGGGATGACCCCATGCCACAGCCAATGCCAGCACCTACCAGGGTTGCTCCTGGGCTCTCCTGGCCTCCAGCTTCTTAGGAAGCACCTGTAGAGAGAGGAGGAGAAGGGAAGTGAGGGTCCCACCCCAGGGGTAGGGGTTTATCTCTGGCCTTGCAGGAGCCCCCATGGCTGCCGGGGTCCTATAGAGCCAGTGTGAGCATGGGCAAAAGGTTCTGGTAGAGCCCCACAGCTGGGGGGGTCTCAGCTCCACAGACAAGGGGTCTCTGAGCCCCATGAATGGGGAAGTCTCAGCCCCAGTCAGGGCGTCTCTGAGCCCTTTGGGACCCCCTTGGCCAGCCGGGGTGGTTGCAGGGCCATGCCCTACACACTGGGATGTTGCAGATGGCTCAGGATGATGAGGGTCCCACACCTCCCAGCACTGCCTGAGCACCATGTCCCCCTGACCACCATGTCCCCCTGACCTGGCTGCCCCAGAGTGGAGGTGTGGGGCCCTGCCACCCCCCACAAACCCCATGCCCAGTGGTACCTGCAGTGGGGCTGTGCTGTGGGCAGACACGAGCTCTCCCATACCACGCTGGGCCTCCTGTGGTCCATGGCTAGTGCTGGGTTCTGGCAGGGTCCCTGTGGGACAAAGGAGATGGTGCTCAGCCATGCCAGGGACATGCCAGGGTTGGTGAGGGTCCTGGTTTGGGTTAGGACAGAGCTGATTCTGGTCAGGGATTTCCCTTTCCAGCTAAAGCTGCTCTAAGTCACTGCACTTTCTGAAGCTTCTGGCAGTGATGAGACCCAAGTTCAGATTCACTGCCAGGGATTGGGATGCAGAGCAAGGTCACTGCTGAATCTTGTCTCATGTTGGGGGTGCAGGGTAAAGGCTGCAGCTCCAGGGAGGGGTGGCCAGGACAGGTGACCCTAAACTGACCAAGGATTCCATTCCAAGGATCCTGAGCCATAAGTTCCTGCATCCAGTGCCAGGATCCAGCCCCTGAGCCTGGCTCCCAGCTGCTGCCGAGGCCTCTGGTGCAGCTCTCAGTGGAGATGTGGTCACCATCAAGGGGAGGTTTGGTTAGTACATGTCTGTATACATCTCCATATACTTCAGTTTATTCTTCTCATTAAAGTAGTCTTAGTTTTCTTTGCCAATCCACAAGTCTCTCTGTCTCCTCATCCCTTTCATGGGAAGGGAAGAGGGGGTAACAGGGAGCACCTGGCACTGGGCTGTGTTCAGCCCAGCCCTAATCCTTCACAGTGAGGCACCTGCTGCCCACCCATGGCACACAGAGCCACCCTGGTGCCAGAAGGCACCTGGAATCCTGAGGTCAGTTTTGGGCTCCTCACTCCTAGGAGGACACTGAGGTGCTGGAGTGTGGCCAGAGAAGGGCAGGGAAGGTGGGGAAGGGTCTAGAGCACAAGTGTGGTGAGGAGCAGCTGAGGGAACTGGGCTTGCTTAGCCTGGAGAAGAGGAGGCTCGGGGAGACCTTCTCACTCTCTGCAGCTCCCTGAGAGGAGGCTGGAGCCACAGGGGGCTTGGGCTGTTCTCCCAAGGAACAAGGGAGAGGACAAGAGGAAACAGCCTCAGGTTGTTCCAGGGGAGGTTTAGGTTAGACATGAGGAACAACTTCTTCAGTGAGAGTGGTTAGGCATTGGAAGAGACCCTCTAAGAACATCAAGTCCAGCTGTTGATGTAGCACTGCCAATTCACCATGGAACNCCTTGCCCTTCTCCGGCCACACTCCAACACCTCAGTGTACTTCTGGCAGTGAGGAGCCCAAAGCTGAGCCCAGGATTGGAGCTGTGGCCTCCCCAGTGCCCAGGCCAGGGGGAGAATCCCTGCCCTAGTCCTGCTGCCACACTAGTGCTGACAGTGAGGGCTGCCACGAGACCACTTGGGCACATGCCATGACCGAGGGCTGTGGCTGGAGCCCACCAGGAAGGAACTCTCTTCCTGTGAGGCTCTGAGGAAGCAGCTGCCAGGAGGATGCATCTCTGACACTTGTCAGGGCCCCAGCAGCATGTCTGGGACAGGACATCCTCCATCTGACCTGGCCATCACCTGGGGACAGCTGTCCCATAGGATCACAATGGATGGTGGGACAGCAGCTCCCCTAACCCTCAGGGTACAGCCACTGAGAAGCAGGAAGGGGAAGGATGAAACACAACTGGGACATGGTATCTTCATCCTGTGCCACCTCTTCCTACCAGGGCTGCAGGTAGCATCAGAGCATTGCCAGGTCCTTCCCAGCTGCCCAGGGAAGGAACAGTCCATGCCAGCATCCTGGCAGCACTCTGGGATGGGACAGGCAGGAGACAAAGCTCTGGAGCCAAAGCATTCCCAGCATGGGTGTGACAGTGCCAGAGCTCTCACACTCTGGTGGCACTGCCAGCAGCCACAGCAGGAGGAGCTGGTGCCATCCAGAGCAGGCATGGAGAAGGTCAAGCTACCAGGTGAGGCCAGCTCTGGGTGGGAAGAGCCACATCCCAATGGCAAGAAGCAGGAAGCTGAAGCTCCACCAGTGCATTCCCCCAGGCCCATGGCCCTAGAGGCTGTGGGCACCACGGTGGCACAATGACACTGATGTGTCACAGGCTCTTCTCCTCCAGCCCCACAGGGTCTGCTCCTGCTCACACACCCAGCTGTCACTGGGCCCACGGGGGACAGGGCCTGGGCTTTGTCCTGCTGGTCCCAGGGGCCCAAGCATGCAGCAGCAGGAAGGAACAGGCGTCACAACGTGCCCAGAGAACATCAGCCTTTTATTGCCTCCCCACCACCACCTCCTGGCAGCTGAGAGAAGGTCACTACCCGGCGCTGGAATGGAAGGACACAGCAAGGCAAGAGACACAGGAGACACGAGCCCAGGGGCAGGAGAACACCTGACAGCTTCCAACACCATCACACCACAACCCCTTCAGTGGCACCCTGGCAGCCCCTCACCCCAAAAAAAAAGCCCTTGCTCACAGCCCTCCCATCACTGGGTGCTGAGATACCTCCAACATGGTGCTTGCTCCAGCCCAGAGCCCCAGGACAGACTGGGGCTCCCAGTTTCCAGTGGACTGGCCACCAGAGCAGCACAGGGCCCCGGGGACTTCTCCTCTCCCCTAGCCAGCTGTACCCCTGAGGGGTACCTGCATCAGTGGTGTTGAGCCCTGCCCCTGGGCAGCTCAGTGCTGTGAGCCAGCCCCTCCCTGTTCCAAGCACCAAGGGACTAATTCCAGCTCTATCATGACTAGACAGCTGGGCCCTGATCAACTGAGTGCTGCTCAACAGGTGCCTGGGAAAGGAAAAGGCACTTTGGTGTATCCCACAGGCCTTGGGAATGTTTTGGGAGTGGCTGAGGGAAGGCAAGTGGAGCTTGATCTAGAAGCCCTTTGGCCCCTGCCCCAAGGACCTTGGTTCCTGGCAGAAGCCATGGGTCACCAGCAGCTGAAGCTGAGGCAGCAGAGTGCCCAGGTGGCCAAGAAGGCCAAGAGCATCCTGGCTTGGAGCAGCACTAGTGTGGCAGCAGGACTAGGGCAGGGATTTTCCTCCTGGGCTGGGCACTGGGGAGGCTACAGCTCCAATCCTGGGCTCAGCTTTGGGCTCCTCACTGCCAGAAGGACTCTGAGGTGCTGGAGTGTGGCCAGAGAAGGGCAAGGAAGGTGGGGAAGGGTCTAGAGCACAAGTGTGGTGAGGAGCAGCTGAGGGAGCTGGGCTTGCTTAGCCTGGAGAAGAGGAGGCTCAGGGGAGACCTTCTCACTCTCTGCAGCTCCCTGAGAGGAGGCTGGAGCCAGGGGGGGCTTGGGCTCTTCTCCCAAGGAACAAGTGATAGGACAAGAGGAAACAGCCTCAGGTTGCACCAGGGGAGGTTCAGGTTGGCCATGAGGAATAATTTCTTCCTGGCAAGGATTGTGAAGGCCTGGCCCAGGCTGCCCAGGGCAGTGGTGGAGTCCCCATCCCTGGAGGGCTTTCCAAACACATGTAGACATGGCACTTCACAGCATGGTTCAGTGGCATGGTGCTGTTGGGTCAAGTGTTGGACTTGATATGATGTCTATGCTGACCCAGGAGCTGAGCAGGCCATCCAGGACCCTTCTGAGATCACAGGGAGGCACTTCACACACACCTTCTTCCACACAGAGTCAGGCTGAGGACGTTCAGACACACACACAGGGCTCGGGCTCCCCTTAGGACCGTGGCTCAGCGCAGCAGCTCGACAGGGACCGCAGCAAGCGCACCAGAGGTCCCTGCCCCAGCTTACCTCTGCCTGGAGCTGGGGCTCGGCTGCTGCCTTGCTGAGGACCCTGGCCCATGGTGGCTGGACCCGAGGAGCTGCCACAGCCAAAGGTGAAGCTTGGGGAGGCTCTGACCCATGGGGAGTCCTGCAGGCTGCTGCCGCTGCCGCTGGTGCCGTTACTGAAGCTCCTGGCGCGGGACAGGATGTTATCAGAGGCTGATGTGGGGATCCTGCTGGAAGGGGATGAGAAAAAGGAGGTTCAGGTTCTGTGACGAGGGAGATATCCCCTGTGAGCCCTGGACTTGTCCCCAGGAATGGAAAACACACACTGGGGAGGCCAGGCTGTTATTTCTCCCAAGGAACAAGCAACAGTACAAGAAACAGCCTCAGGTTGCACCAGGGGAGGTTCAGGTTGGCCATGAGGAACAATTTCTTCCCCAATAGGGTCAAGGCCTGGCCTAGGGCAGTGGGGGAGTCCCCATCCCTGGAGAGCTTTCCAAGGCCTGAAGACGTCTTGCTGAGGGCCATGGGTTAGTGGTGCCCTGGCAGTGGTGGGTAAGGGTTGGACTCCATGCTCTCCAAGGTCTCCTCCAACCCAAATGATTGTATGATTCCCCCACACAGGTCTGTCTCAGCACACCCCAGTCCCCCACTCTGCTCATCACCATCCCAGCAGCCTCAGGGCAGCAGTGTGGTTTCAGAGTTCCCACTCCTCACAGCCAGTCCCAAATCCATCCCTGTCCAGCACGAGACTGGACTGGGGAAGGAGAGGGGAACCAGAAGAGCCACTGGCTCTCTCTGCAGGCTGATCATCCCTTTAGACTAGAGAGAAGGAAGGAATTGTTGGTGCTGAGGGTGGTGAGAGCCTGGCCCAGGCTGCCCAGAGAGGTGGGAGATGTCCCAGCCCTGGAACCATCCCAGCTCAGGTTGGTTGGGGCTGTGAGCAACCTGCTCTTGGAGATGTCCCTGCTGACTGCAGGGGTTGCACTAGATGCCTTTTGGAGCTCCCTTCCCACCCAAACCACTCTCTGATTCCATGACTCCTCCCAGGTGAATCCCAAACAGCTTCCCCCACGATGCCCCAGAGCCTTGGGACGCCCAGGGAGCAGCAGAGCCCCCGATGAGGGGGGACAGCAAGGCAATGAGCCTCGGCTTCACTCACTGCAGGGCGAAACTCACTCGGGAGGACATTTATCATCTCTAACTGGTGCTACTCCCGCAGCTCTGGAGCTCTCAACCCAGCAGGCCCTTACGTGGAGCTCCTGGGGGGGGTCCTGGCACCTCCTGCTCTCCGCTGTCCCCCTCCTGCCGCCGCAGCCTTCATGGCCCTGACGTGGCGCAGCATCCAGGCGCGCAGGTTGCTGAGGCAGCTGTGCTCCGACAGCACGATGCGAGGCCAAGGGTTGCACTCGGCCATGTCCAGTGCTGCCACCGCCAGGGCTCTCCCGACCTGCAGGGGACAACTGGTGAGACACAGACCTGGGGAGGAGAGCTGGGCCTTGAGGAGAAGTGAAGGAAAGAAATGAAAAGCCAACCCCAAATCCCAGAGCTGTCCCCAGGACTTGTTTCTACCTGCAGCCCAGGGTCCAGCTGAGCTCTCCTCCAGGGGGGAAGGAGCTTGTGTGGGATGGCTCTGGGTGTGCAGCACGTGTGGGGACATGGGTACATGGGCACAGGGCCAGAGGGATGAGGAGGCAGCCCCACGGGGACCCAGGAGGAACAGGCAGCCCCATGGATGAGGAGGAAGCCCCAGAGGAAAGCACAGAGGAGCAGGGAGCCCCATGGAGGAGCAGGGAGCCCCATGGGGACCCACAGACAAAAGGCAGCCCCACAACCTGCAAGAAGGGCCCAGGGACCCCTGGGCTGCCCCCAGGGCTGAAGGCAGGAGCCTCCAGCCCAGAGAGTGGGTAAAATGTTTTGGGGTTGGGGGTTAGTGGTGGAGGGACTCCCCAGCCAGCCCCACAGACTAGGACAGACCCAGCAACAGCACTGAGCCTGTGCCCCACACCCCCCAGCTCTCCAAACCCACCTCACAGCTTTCCATGGGGACACACACAGGTGGAGAAGCAGGAAAGAAGGGTGAAAGCCTCTAGGGGCTGAGAGGGCTGTGCCCACCCTGTCCCACCACTGCTGGGGACTCCCTTACCTGCTCAAAGAGCTCCACGGTGTATCTGGAGGGGAAGGCTGGGGGGGGAGGGGGGCTGGCCCGCCCGTTGTCATGGCAGGCCACAGGGATGCTGTTCACCGACCTCCCTGTGTTGTAGTTGCACTCCAGGGTGTAGCTATGAAGGACATGGAAGCCTCACATTACCAGAGAGATCTGTGGAAGAGTGACTGCTGTCCCTCAGCGGGCAAAGCTGGGGTCACCCTGTTCCCCACCCAGCCCTGGGATGGGAGGGTGAGCAGGAGATGTGGCTCCTGCCATGGAGCTGCAGCTCTGGCTGTGATCTGTGTCCTGTAGTTTTACCATCAGCTGAGGTAAGAGAAAAGGAGGTAAGAGGCATCATGGCACAGGATTCCTGAGGTTCAACAAGGGCAAGATCCTGCCCCTGGGTCAGGGCAACCCCTGGGGTCACTCCAGGCTGGGGCTGAAGGGCTGGAGAGCAGTTCTCTGGAGAAGGACTCGGGGGAACTGGTGGGGGAGAAGCTGGAGCTGAGCTGGCAATGTGAGCTCCCAGCACAGAAGCCAACCCTGGCCTGGGCTGCAGCCCCAGCAGCATGGGCAGCAGGGCAGGGAGGGGATTGTGCCTCTGCTCTGCTCTGCTCTGCTCTGGGGAGACCTCAGCTGCAGTGCTGGGGCCACCTCTGGACTCCTCAGCACAGACATGGAGCTGGGGGAGCAGTGCCAGAGGAGGCCACAGCCATGATCTGAGGGCTGGAAACTCTCTGCTGTGAGGCCAGGCTGAGAGAGTTGGGGTTGTGGATCCTGGAGAGGAAAAGGCTCCAGGGAGACCTTCTGGTGGCCTTGCAGTACTTGAAGGGCCTAGAAGCAAGCTGGGGACAGAGTTTAGAGCAGGAGCTGCTGGGACAGGCCAAGGGCTGATGGTTTGGAACTGACAGAGGAGATGGAGACTAGAGAGAAGGAAGCAATTGTTGGTGCTGAGGGTGGTGAGAGCCTGTCCCAGGCTGCCCAGAGAGGTGGGAGATGTGCAAGCCCTGGAACTATCCCAGGTCAGGTTGGTTGGGGCTGTGAGCAACCTGCTCTAGCTGGAGATGTCCCTGCTGGCTGCAGGGGTTGCACTAGGTGACCTCTGGAGGTCCCTTCCCAGCCAAACCATCCTGTGACTCCTTGATTCAGTGACCCAAGGAAGCAGGCTCTGAAACAGATGCCAAAGAAAGGACTGGCCATGGTGGGACAGGAGAGCTGCAGTGGCCAGAGTTCACTGAACAGAGTACCCACCACCAAAGACCAGTGCCTTGGAGCTCTGATGCCTCAGTAACATCAGCCCTGCCCATTAATGGTGCCCTTGACTTCAGGAGAGCAGATTTTGCCTTTTTTGGATCTGCTTGGAAAAGTCCCCAAGGATGTAGCCCTGGCAAGACGAGGAGCTCTGCAGACCTCCCTGGTTCTCAGGGCTCAGCTCCTCCCACTCAGAACATCCACCCAGATGGGTGGGAGGGACAGAAAGGAAAGGTGGGAGGAGGCCTGCATGGATGAGCATGGAGCTCCTGATTGGACTCAGGTCAAAAATGGCTCACACAAGAGGTGGAAGAGGAGAGAGGTGAGGTGGGAGGGACACGGAGATGCTGATGAATGGGCAGGGACAGGGCTGGGAACGCCCAAGGCCACCCAGAGCTGTTGAGGGACAAGAAGGACAACAAGAGGGAGGACCCCTGACTGCAAGAAGGACATGGAGGTGCTGGAGTGTGTCCAGAGAAGGGCAAGGAAGGTGGGGAAGGGTCTAGTTGCACCAGGGGAGGTTCAGGTTGGCCATGAGGAACAATTTCTTCCCCCAAAAGCTTGTGCAGGCCTGGCCCAGGCTGCCCAGGGCAGTGGTGGAGTCACCATCCCTGGAGGGCTTTCCAAGTGGTGCTGAGGGCCATGGTTCAGTGGTGACCTGGCAGTGCTGGGTAACAGTTGGACTCCATCATCTTTAAGGTCTTTTCCAACCAAAGCTGTGATCCTGTGACTGTAACTCACAGACTCATGGGTTGGCTGAGGATGGAATCTCCCCTGGCAACCTCAGCCATGAGATCTGGGGAAGCTGAGCTTGTTACAGCTAAACAGGTTTTGATTCCAGCTCAGTACAAACACAAACAGCTGGGGAAGAGGAGAATTCCCTCTGGAAAGCTGTGCACCAGCAGCAACACAACAGGAAGCTGGAGCAGCTGCAGGAGGGATATGAAGACACAAGAGGGAGAGGAGCCAGGACTGAGGCTCAGGACTATGGCAGCACCCAGCAAAGCTGGATCCTGTCCTCTCATGATCCCCCTCCTGCCCATTCCTAACCCAGCCACACAGGACACAACCATCCTCACAAAACGGTTCCCTCTGTGTCCTGCATCCAGCAAGAGGGAGGAGAGCTGGGCCAGAGCAGCAGGGAATGAGGAAGCTTGGCCTACCTGTGGATGATGCCCAGGGCTTTGTGGATGGCCACTCGGCCGCTGCCCTCCTTGGACTGCCCGTCGCGCCGGTCCCGCGCGTACATGTTCTTCTCTGAGAAGTTACAGCCCAGGAAGTCGAAGTGAGGGGAGTTGAGGGAGATCAGCTTGGGGAACAGCATGTTCTCCACCTGCCACATACGTGAGAGAAACGTGGGTGACTTTGTGGGGAGCCCAGGGCTCTTTGTCTTACTCCAGCAGCAGCCAGGGCAAGCTCTGGGGTGCTGGGAGCACTCTGGCCAGTGCCAGCGCCCTGCATGCTTCAGCCCTGCCTATCTGACAGCATGGTTGGGGCTGGAAGGGAGCTCTGGGGATCATCCAGCCCAAACCCCTGCTCTAGCAGGGCACCCACAGCAGCTTGCCCAGGGTCACCTCCAGCTGCCTTGGGAATCTCTCCCCAGGAGGAGACTCCACAGCCTCTCTGGGCAGCCTGGGCCAGGGCTCCAACACCCTCACAGCAAAGCTCTTCCAGTTACTGCAGACACTTCAAATGTGTTAGCTAACTTGGAGAAATAATGAAAAATGTCCCTTTTCCCTCAAAAGCCACTGATATTGTTGGGTAATGGAGAGCAGATGGCAAGAAGTGTTTCAAAGACTTGAAGACAAACCAGAACAACAATAGCCCCAAGGCTCCACTCATGAACTTGGCTGGAGCTGCTCTGCTCTCCCATAGAAACAAAAACACTTTGGGTGGTGTCACTCTGCTTTAATTTGAGAACTTAAGACCTCAAGAGCTCCAGCACATGTGGCCAGTGCTCCCCCAGCCACCCTCCTGATGGGCATGGCCCCAGTGGGAAACTGCTTCCCAGAGGCAGGAAATGTCATCAAATCATGGAACTATGGAATGGTTTGGCTGGGAAGGGAGCTCCAGAGAGCATCTAGTGCAACCCCCTGCAGTCAGCAGGGACATCTCCAGCTAGAGCAGGTTGCTCACAGCCCCAGACAACCTGACCTGGGATGGTTTCAGGGATGGGACATCTCCCACCTCTCTGGGCAGCCTGGGACAGGCTCTCACCACCCTCAGTGGAAACAGTTTCTTCCTTCTCTCTAGTCTCAACCTCCTCTGTCAGTTTCAAACCATCAGCCCTTACTCATCAGAAGTGGGGTGCATGAAGAAGACCATGGCCAGCAGGTCAAGGAAGGTTCTTCTCCCCCTCTGCTCTAGTGAGGCCACATCTGTAGTCCTGGGTCCAGTTCTGGGCTCCTCAGTTCAACAGAGACATGAGGCTCCTGGAGAGAGTCCACTGGAGCCTAGGAAGATGCTGAGGGCACTGCAGCATCTCTGGCAGGAGGAAAGGCTGAGAGCCCTGGGGCTGCTTAGCCTGCAGAAGAGCAGCCCCACAGGGGAGCTGCTTAATGCTGAGCAATAGCTGAAGGCTGGGGGCAAGAGGCTGGGGACAGACTCTGCTCAGTGGTGCCCAGGGCCAGCCCAAGGGGCACTGGGCACCAACTGGAAGCCAGCAGGTTCCATCTCTAACATAAGGAGAAGCTGGTTTGGTGTGAGGGTGTTGGAGCCCTGGCCCAGGCTGCCCAGAGAGGCTGTGGAGTCTCCTTGTGTGGAGAGATTCCCAAGGGAGATGGAGGTGACCCTGGGCAAGCTGCTGTGGGTGACCCTGCTGGAGCAGGGGGGTTGTATTAGATGATCTCCAGAGGTCACTTCCTAACCCTACCACCCCGTCAATCACCAACTCACTGAATACCATCCCCCCCTGCCCTCACCTGATCATTCTCATCACTGAAGCTGTTGCCATACATGAAGCAGCCACGCTTAGAGGCATGCCCGTGGAGATCGACATAGTAAGCCAGGCCACTGTCCTGGGGCAGGATGGTTTCAGAGAGAGGTGCTGGTGGAGGTCTCCTGGCCTCCTCCTCACAGTGCTCCACATTGGGACGGTTTGAAGGGAGGATCCAGCCAGCCTGATCCGTGGTGCCCGAGAGCTGGGCTCCCTGAGAAGGGCTGAAGTGGCCAGCGGCAGGCCAGGCGCCGGCCGAGTTCCGGCGGTTGTTGGCTTTCTCCAGCTCCGAGAGGGCTGTCTCCAGGGAGGAGCTGCTGCTACGGGTGGAATGGTTGGAAGATTTTGTGCTTAGCAAGCTGGTGCTGAGCGGGGAGACGTAGGTTCTCCAGTCAGGAGACCCTGGTGGGACACGGCTGTGGACGTGGTGGTAGAGGAGGACAGCTTTGGCCCCAAACACTGCAGGGTGCAGCTCGGCGTCGGGGTTCAGGTACTGGCGGTTCAGGTTCACCCCCCGGGAGTCAGTGCTGGAGAGAGAGAGAGAGAGAGAGAGAGAGAGAGAGGGAGAGAGAGAGAGGAGGAGATGTGAGGTCCTTTCAACAGCCTTGGTCATTCTGCAGTGACCTGACCTCAATTCACAGTACAGCTCTGGGCTCTGTCCTGGGGTACCAGAGGTCAAACCATCTCCTCGTTGCCAGAGACTCTGCCCCAAGGTAGCTGAGAACCTCTCTCCTGGTGTGGCACTGGTCTCAGTGAGACAGAGCCCAAGGGATCTGCTGGAGAGGGCCAGAGGAGGCCACAACAATGGTCTGAGGGCTGGAAGCTCTCTGCTGGGAGGCCAGGCTGAGAGTTGGGGTTGTGGAGCCTGGAGAAGAGAAGGCTCCAGGGAGACCTTCTGGTGGCCTTGCAGTGCTTGAAGGGCTTAGAAGAAAGCTGGGGACAGACTTTAGATCAGCCCAGCCCCTAGCAGAGCTGTAGGTGGTGGCCACTGACCGGTAGTGGCCTCGCAGCACCCCATCAGGGTTCAGCATGGGGATGAGCTTGAAGACAAACATGCGGCGCAGCATCTGGGCACGGGGATCCTCCTCCCGCAGGATGAAGTCCAGGAAGCCATTGAACACAAAGCTGGAAGGTGTTTCTCCTGGGTGGACTCTGCTGCTCAGGAAGAACACCTAGGGATAAGCAGAGAGGGATGATGGGCACGTTCCTGCCTGCTCCAAGATGGCTTAGCTGAGGGTCAGACATTCTCTGGGGCTCCTCCTGCACTGGGAGCCTTCACAGGGAGGAGGCAACCAGGTACAGGTGTGGCAATAGAGCACTGGCAGTGGTTTCTTTGCCTGGTGCCTCTCAAGGACAAGACAGGACAAGAGGAAACAGCCTCAAGTTGCACCAGGGGAGGTTCAGGTTGGCCATGAGGAACAATTTCTTCCCCAATAGGGTCAAGGCCTGGCCCAGGCTGCCCAGAGCAGTGGTAGAGTCCCCATCCCTGGAGGCTTTCCAAGCCCTGGAGCTGTGGTGCTGAGGGCCATGGGTCAGTGGTGCCCTGGCAGTGCTGGTTAGGGGTTGGACTCCATCATCTTCAAGGTCTCTTCCAACCAAAATAATTGTATGATACTATGCCATGACACCTTTCAGGTCAGAGCCACAGGGACCATTTCCAGCCACATTTCTCATCCCCTCCAGCACAGCCCCAGCCCCCAGATCCAGCAGAGCTCACTCACCTTCTTCCCTGTGAAGCAGCGTGGCCGAGGAGTGCTGGTGTCTGGGAAGAGCTTGTCCAGCCTTGGCTCTCGCCTCTCCAGCATGCCGTGGCAGGAGGTGATGGTCAGCAGGTCCACACGAAGCTTGTCCAGGGAGTGGCAGAGCAGCTCCCGGTGGTAATAGACAGAGTCCAAGGGGCTGCAGGGGGAGGGGAGATGTACAGTGAGCAAGTCACGGCTCAGAGCCTCCCCTGGAGGGGAGGAAGCAGCTTAGCTGGGGCTGAGCGTGCTGCTGTGCCAAGGACCAAGGGACAGGACACCTACAGCTGCTGCTGTAGGACCAGCCTCAGACTGGGGGTTCAACAGGACAGAGGAGTGAGTGACCACCAGTGTGGCATGGAGAATCCCCTCCCTTGCCCAGCCAACAGCACCAGCCAGGCCCTGGGGCCTCCTACCAAAGAGTTTGGCCAGAACCACCCAGCCCTGCCAGGTTCCCAAGCGGTTTGTGGACCCCACATGAGCTGGTAAGTTTGACCCACAGAGATGATGCTGCTGTCAGACCCCTGCTGACCAACTGCCAGGTTTGGAACTTTTCCCAGCTCTCCACCATGTGACAAGTGGAGAACAAACCCTTCCAACAAATCCCTTGTCTGAGAACAGATGCCAGCTCCACGGCATGGAACATCTCAGGGAGCAGGAGGGACTAAAGGACAGTTATTCACAGAGACACCTCAAGACTGACTCTGTCCTTCTCCTCCTCTCCCTCAGCCAAGCCTTAAGTTCTCCTCTGACTGCCAAGAAGAAATTATGGAGACCAGAGGAGCTTCCCAGCACGATCTAGAGAGATTCTGATGCTACCACATCTCCCTCTGCAACAGAGGAAGGTGCAATGAGAGGGAGATGCCTGGACCTTCCCACAGGCAGGAGGGGGAAAAGAAACAAGGTCCTGGCCTCCAAGAACACTCTTTCCTTAAACCTGCAGCCCCTCCTCAACCTCCTGCCCTTGGGAATGCCAGTGGGAGTCAAGCCCAGAGCAACAAAGCACCCTCTGGAAGCCTCTCTGAAGCACATGCTCGGGGGGCAGCTGCTACTGGGGCACAGAGGAGCAAGCACCAAGCAGCTGCTGGGGGGATATAGGAGGCAGAGAGATCACCCCTGCAGCCCGCACCCTGCTGCAGGCAGAGCTGGTCAACACCACAGGGAGGGGCAAAGCCAAGCAGGGAAGGGTGGAAATGGAGAACACAGGGAGGAGGGGGGGTCCCACCTGCTGGGAGACATGTGCTGGCATTCCTGGAAGCGGCTGTCCAGCTGTGCCAGCATCTCCTGGCACTCCGAGTAGGAGAAGGGGTAGCAGAAGGCAAAGTAGGTGGTGGCCCCGCGGTGCTCCAGGAAGCGGTGCACGAAGGACAGCACAAACTGCGTCTCCACCATCTGGGACAGACACCAAGCAGAGCCTGAGCGCAGGCAGGGCCCCACCAGCAGCCAGCTGAGGCCATGCAGAGCCAAGTCCACCCCTCCCCACCTCAGCAGGCACAGGCCAGGCAGCCAAGACCACTGTGGGTCAGCATGGTTCTCCACTTGTGGTGCTCAGGCACGAGTGGTGTTCCCCAGGGAACTCACTTTTGGGGACTCTTCTCTCTAATGTCTTTATTAATGATCTGGATGAGGGGATTGAGGGCACCTTCAACTCGGTGTGCAGATGACACCAAGCTGGAGGGGAATGTTGATCTGTTGGAGGATAGGGAGGCTTTGCAGAGGGATCTGGCCAGGCTGGATCCATGGGCTGAGGGCAATGGGATGAGGACCAACAAGGTCAAGAGTGCTGGGGCCTGACCTTGGGGCACAACAACCCCAGGAACCTGTGAGTGGCTGGAAAGCTGCTGGGGGAAAAGGACCTGAGTGTCTTGGTTGACAGCAACTGAAGCTGAGGCACCAGAGTGCCCAGGTGGCCAAGAAGGCCAAGAGCATCCTGGCTTGGATCAGCACTAGTGTGGCAGCAGGACTAGGGCAGGGATTGTCCTCCTGGCCTGGGCACTGGGGAGGCCACAGCTCCAATCCTGGGCTCAGCTTTGGGCTCCTCACTCCAAAGAGGACATGGAGGTGCTGGAGTGTGGCCAGAGAAGGGCAAGGAAGGTGGGGAAGGGTCTGGAGCACAAGTGTAGTGAGGAGCAGCTGAGGGAACTGGGCTTGCTTAGCCTGGAGAAGAGGAGGCTCAGGGGAGACCTTCTCACTTTCTGCAACTCCCTGAGAGGAGGCTGGAGTCAGGTTGGGGATGGTCTCTTTTCCCAAGGAACAAGGGAGAGGACAAGAGGAAACAGCCTCCAGTTGCACCAGGGGAGGTTTAGGTTGGTCATGAGGAACAATTTCTTCCTGGCAAGGATTGTGAAAGCCTGGCCCAGGCCTGGCCCAGGGCAGTGGTGGAGTCACCATCCCTGGAGGGCTTCTGAAAACATGAAGACATGGCATTTCCTGATATGGTTTAGTGACATGGTAGTGTTGGGTCCATAGTTGGACTTGATAATCTCAGAGGTTTTTTCCAACCTAAATGATTCCACGATTCTCCTCCAGCTTCCTCAGCCATCAGGCATTGCCTGCAGCCACTCAGCCTTCCCTAACAGAAAGCAATCCAAGCTGCTCCCAGAAGACCCCAGCCCAGCATCCACCAAACACTAGGCCATTCCCTACAAAGCCTTTGGTCCCTGCTCACTCTGCAGCACTCTGGTCCCCAGAGGGACACTGAAACCTTGCTGTATGCCTGGCTCTGGGGCTGAGCAGTTCTGGGAAACCCAGAGGGATCCTTCTGTTCCGTAAGCTCTTGAGAGGGGAGGTGTCTGTGTTCCTGGAGCTGGTCCCTACCCTGAACACAGCCTCCCCCCCAGTACCTCGAAGCTGGGTCGCTCACGGATGCGCTCCCAGCGGGGCCGTACAGGCAGGGTCCTCACGAAGGGAGACATGCCCTGGGAGTAGAGCCGGCTCTGCTTGTTCATGTTGAGGATGTGCAGCTTGATTAGCTTCCCTGGAGCTCCCCCTCGCACGCTGAAGTAGAACCAGGACCTGGAGAGGGAATCAGCAGCACCGAGTCAGCCCCTCGGCCCACCAGTCCCCACCCAGTCTCAGTATCCCCAAATCTTGCTACCCACCCAGTCCCATCAGCACTCACCCCACCAGGAGCTTGTCAGATCCCCGGGCAGGCAGAAGCCCCTTCCCCTGAGCCCCCACTTCCCAAGGCATCCCTGACTGGGGGGACACATATCTCAGGAGGCTCCCCCCTTCCCAGGGTATCGCAGGCCCTGCTGACTAACCCCTAGTCCCTCTCCACACACACACACCGACCACGCTAGTCACTCCTCCCCAGACCCCCTTGCACCTCACCAACNCACTCCACTTCCCCGGGGGACCCCTGACCCCACCAGCCTCCTTCCTCAGGAGATCTCTGGTCACCCCCTTCCCAGGAGCCCCTCCAGTCACCCCACCACCACTTCCCTTCCCCAGGAGACCTCCGACCCCACAGGCTACCCCTTCCCCATGGGATCTGACAGGCTCCTGACGGGCTGGGCACTGACGGGGCCCACCGGCCGCCCCTTGCCCAGCACCTCCCAGCCTCCTTCCAGCACTCAGACCCTCCCAGTCTCCCACTCCGTCCCCGCCCCATCCCCCCCATACCGATACCTGTTGCCGTTTTCATACTCGGTGTGGGCACAGTCAGGCTGCGTCCAGACATTGAACTCGTAGTCAGCAGCAGGGAGCGCGGCAGCTCGGCCCGCGGGGCCTGTCCCGGTCCCGTTAGGCTCTACCTGCTCCACGCGTGCCAAGTTCCCCGAGTCGAAGCGGGAGCTGAAGAGCAATCCCCCGCAAAGGATCTCCATGGCTACCGTTTCGCCGCAGCCCACTCATCGCTCCGCCAGGCCCAGGCCCAGGCCCGGCCCCGGCCCGGCCCGGTCCGGTTCCGAGCCGGTCCTGGTCCCGGCCTCAGCCCAGCCCGCCGCGCCGCCGGGCAACAGCAACGCGAGCTTCGATTGGCTGGCCGCTACCCAGCAACGCGCCCTCGCATTGGGCGGTGCCTCAGCACGGCACGGTGGAGTGGCTGGGTAACGGGCACGGCCCCCCCGTTAGCCACGCCCCCAGAGAGCCTCCTCCCGCTTCACCGAGGCCCAAGGGACAGCCAGGCCTCCTTCGCCTTACCCACGCCCGCTCCCTGCTAGCCACATCCCCGTCAAAACTTCTGCCACCACTCCGTTAGCCACCTTCCGTCCCTGACAGCCATGGCTCCCCCTCCTTAGCTACTGCCCCTTCTTCCTAGCCACGCCCTTTCCCCGGCTGGCCACGCCCCGGAGGGGTTTGTAACGTCCCCCACTGGATACGCCCTGTGTCAGTCAACCTGATTGACATGCCACTTAGGAGACGACCACGCCCCTTCCCCGCCCCAGGAAGCAACACCCAGGTGTGTGCAGACCTGTACAGCCCAGATGCCCAGTTCCACCTCTGTTCACATGCACCTAGGTTTCAGCACCGCCCCCAAGGTCGGGGGTGGGTAGATATGGTCCCTGGGGGTGGCTTTTATCATCTAACAGTGTGAAAACATCACATTCCTTTACAAATGAGTCCGGTTCATTCAGCCACTGGAAGGGGCAGGGGGTAACACTCCTCCAGGTCCTCTGATGGAAGGGAATAGGGTCATTTACCCAGGGACCACCTACAGAAAGCAAACAGGGAAAAGCCCAAAGGAATTCAGAGGGTGTGGGGGGGGGAAAAAAAAACCGAACCAAAACAGGAACAGAACCAATAGATCCTCCCCTCATAAGGCTGGATTTGACCCCAAATTGCCCTTGGGCAACTCCCTCAGCATTTCCATTCGGGTGCCTTTGGTGGCTGGAGAAGCAGGAGATGGCAGGACCAGGCCTGTGCTCCCCTCCAGGATAAAAGATGTGCTTCAGTGTTCGGATATCATGGCCAAGGCCCAGTTTTTGATGGCTAGGGTTGTGTTTTGCAGGTAAATCCAAGAGGAATAGGTAAAGCTCATCAGATGCTCTCTCACACAGTGCCAGGACACTTCTCCACTGGAAGAGGGAGGAGAAGAGCTCATAAGTAAGGAAGACCCCAGATGCAGGACAGCAGGACCCACCCAGCCCCAGCAGGAAAAGCTCTGGGGGGATAGGGTAGCTCAAGGTGGCAGCAGGGACACAGCAGAGAGGTAGGATCCTGAATCACCATGGAATGGCAGTGCCCAGGATTATCAGCTCCAGCTCCCTGGTCTGTCTCATCCTGCCACCTCTGCCAGGAGCATGGAGCTGGCTCTGGAATCATACCCATGGCAGTGGTCCCCATGGGGCATTCTGTTCCCACAGATGTAGGAGCTCACACGATTACATAAACCTTTTGGTTAGAAAAGACCTTGAAGATGATGGAGTCCAACCCTTACCCAGCACTGCCAGGGCACCACTAACCCATGGCCCTCAGCAAGACATCTCCAGGGCGTGGAAAGCCCTCCAGGGATGGGGACTCTACCACTGCCCTGGGCAGCCTGGGCCAGGCCTTCACAACCCTTTAGCAGATGAATTTGTTCCTCATGCTCAACCTGAACCTCCTCTGGTGCAACTTGAGGCTGTTTCCTCTTGTCCTATCACTAGTCAGAGCAGCTGTGCTGCCACATCCCAGCCCCTCTGCCAGAGTGGGGTCAGGAGCCATCCCCAGCCCAGACAGTGAGAGACTCTGAGGGACTGAACCCCCACAGCCACGCAAGCCTGGAGACCTTCCCAGGGAAAGCAGAGCCCACTCAGGCTTGAGGGCTGCAAGGGACACCATCATCCTGGCATGGCTGGGGCTGGAAGGGACCTCTGGGGATCACCCAGCCCAACGCCCTGCTCCAGCAGGGTCACCCACAGCAGCTTGCCCAGGGTCACCTCCAGCTGCCTTGGGAATCTCTCCCCACAAGGAGACTCCACAGCCTCTCTGGGCACCCTCAGAGATGCTCACTTGCAGGAGTCCAGGCAGTGCTGCCAGCACCGCTCCAGAGCCATGAGCACGCACTCCAGCAGCGGCAGCAGGCAGCTCTGCACCAGGAACAGCAGCAGCTCTCTGACACACTCAGCAAAGTGCAGCAGGGACTCGGGCACCTGGGACTGGAGCTGCAGGGACACAGAGATGGAGAAAGTTTAACATCACCTTCAGACACCAGGTTTGGCTACCCCCAGGAGCCATGTGCCCTGCTGGTTCCCCATGATGGAAGCTCTGCCAAGGCAGGCTCCCCAGTCAGCCAGGCAGCCCAGTATGGGTAAGGTGGGAAGGGACCTCTGGAGACTCCACAACCTCTCTGCAAAGCCTGGGCCAGGGCTCCAACACCCTTACACCAAACAAGCTTCTCTTTATGTTAGAGATGGAACCTCCTGGGTTCCAGCTGGTGCCCAGTGCCCCTTGGCCTGGCCCTGGGCACCACCTTCTCCCACTGAGAAGCTGACATGGTCATTGCCAGCAGCCAGAAGGCAGCTGAATGAGTGATACCCATGAGGGGAAGAACAGCATCTGAGACCAGCCCATGCTGTTACCACCTGGCAGAGACCCTGACACAGGCCCTGCAGTCTCCTAAGCCCTCTCCCAGAGTTCCTGGTCTCTCCAGCAGCTGAGAGATCCTCCTTACCCACTGGATGAAGCTGGGCAGGCTGTCGTGGATGCAGGAGAGCAGAGAGGAGCCATGCTGGGACAGGCACAGCACCAGCTCTCCACTCTTCGTCCAGAGGAGCTCTAACTGTGGCTGCAGGATGGCCACTGCCTGGGAGCCGTAGACAGGCAGGGTCTGCTCCAGCCACCTGCAAGAATGGTGGGGATGGAGTTAACTCCAGTTGGTGACCAGTCACAAGTATTGTGTATTCCAAAGGGATCAGTCCTGGGGCCTCTTCTCTAATGTCTTTATTAATGATCTGGATGAGGGGATTGAGGGCACCTTCAACTCGGTGTGCAGATGACACCAAGCTGGGTGGGAGGACAGAAGAATCTGGCCAGGCTGGATCCATGGGCTGAGGGCAATGGGATGAGGATCAACAAGGTCAAGTGCTGGGGCCTGACCTTGGGGCACAACAACCCCAGGAACCTGTGAATGGCTGGAAAGCTGCTGGGAGAAAAGGACCTGAGCATCTTCGTTGACAGCAACTGAAGGTGATCCAGCAGAGTGCCCAGGGGGGCAAGGAGGCCAAGAGCATCCTGGCTTGGAGCAGCACTAGTGTGGCAGCAGGACTAGGGCAGGGATTGTCCTCCTGGCCTGGGCACTGGGGAGGCCACAGCTCCAATCCTGGGCTCAGCTTTGGGCTCCTCACTCAAGAAGGACACTGAGGTGCTGGAGTGTGGCCAGAGAAGGGCAAGGAAGGTGGGGAAGGGTCTAGAGCACAAGTGTGGTGAGGAGCAGCTGAGGGAGCTGGGCTTGCTTAGCCTGGAGAAGAGGAGGCTCAGGAGAGACCTTCTGGCTCTCTGCAACTCCCTGAGAGGAGGCTGGAGCCAGAGAGGGCTTGGGCTCTTCTCCCAAGGAACAAGAGCAAATTGCCTCAAGTTGTTCCAGGGCCCTGGTTTAGAGGTGACCTGGCAGTGCTGGTTAACAGTTGGACTTGTTGACCTTAAAGGTCTTTTCCAACCAAAAGACTTTAAGACTCCAGGACTCTAAGAGAGCCAGCACTGGCTGAGGGTAAGGCTGACTCAGCTGGCAGTGGGCACTTGGTGCTGCTCCCCAGGGAAGAGGAGAACTCCAAGAGCCGAGCCCAAAGCCCCTCCAGGAAGTACTGGGATGACTTCCCAGCAAGGAGAGCTCCCTATGGAGATGAGACTGTGCTATGGGAAGAGCCTGCCTCCCACCCAGCCATGGGGACACTCACCTGTACCCTTCGAGGCAGCCATGGGAGACCTTCTGCCAGGCTTGCTGTGAGGCTGGTAGGACACCTGAGGAACGAAGCAGGTGAGCAGAGGAGGAGGCTGGAAGAGACAAGTGCCATTCCCTGAGCAACTCTTCAGCTGGATCTGCAGGAGCTGAGTGCTCAGCCTGTCCCCAAAGCCTCTCTCTCTGAGGATGCAGAGCTTGAGCTGCTCTGCCAAACATCTCAAGAGATGCTCCAAGGTGGGATAAAGAACAGAAACTCCTGAGCAGAGAGGAAACCTGGGTTGATGCAGCCCTCGAGGGCAGGGGACAGGTGCAGGGGGATCTGTCTGCAGCCTGCTGAGAACACCTGGTCCAACACAGCCCACGGACCCTCCCAGGAACCCCAAAGACAGACCAACAGGTCCACACTGCTCAGCAGCACAGGCTTGGGTTGAAAGCAGGGCTGTGGAGGGGCTTCACTCAGGAGAACAGTGAAGTTACTGATCCCCAGGGACATTCCCATCAGAGAGCCCCTTACCCTGGAAGGAGCCATGTGTCCGAATGTCATGCAGGAAGAAGCCAGCCCCAAAGACCAGGAGGACAAGCAGGAGCCGTGACCAGGGGAAGCCTCTGCCCTTCATCTTGCACAGCAGCTCCTGGGGGGGATGGAGGAGGAGGCCCTGTCACCTTGTGCCTGTTCTCACCACCCACCCCCAGCTCCTTGGTGGAAACCAGTGGCATCTGCAGAGCAGCTGGGAGGATGGACAAGGGCCAGGACCAGCTGTCCCTGGCCTGTCCTGCACACATGCCACTGCAGGGCCCCCAACCCTACCCATGCCAGTGGCAACTGCAAGCTCAGCAGGGAGCCAAAATCTGGCTGCCAGCAGACACCAGCCATCCCATCCCAGCCCTGCCTGGGGCTCACCTTGCATGCAGCATCACAGGCAGCCAAGTCCTGGTCACTGCTGGGACCTCTTGTCACCAGCTCCTCGTTGGTTACCTTGAAGGAGCGAACAGTTTCCTGCAGTGACTGATGTACCTGGGGGAAAGCAAGGCCTGTGTCATGGCAGAGAGAACACTGAGCCAGCAGCACCCCGAGGTCAGGGGCTGTGGGAGGGAGGAGACAGAGAGAGGAGACAGGATGGGCAGAAACACTGAGGACCTGCAGGATGGATCAGGCCATAGGGGCACCTCTGAGGCTCCAGCAGCATGACCACTCAACCCACCACAGCTCAAGAGAGGCAGGAGCTGCTGGAGACCTCCCCACCCACAGAATCCTAACATGGTTGGGGTTGGAAGGGAGCTCTGGGGATCATCCAGCCCAACCCCCTGCTCCAGCAGGGGCACCCACAGCAGCTTGCCCAGGGTCACCTCCAGCTGCCTTGGCAATCTCTCCCCAGGAGGAGACTCCACAGCCTCTCTGGGCAGCCTGGGCCAGGGCTCCAACACCCTCACACCAAACAGGTTTCTCCTCCTGCTCAGCTGGAACCTCCTGGCTTCCAGTTGGTGCCCAGTGCCCCTTGGGCCATCCCTGGGCACCACTGAGCAGAGTCTGTCCCCAGCCTCTTGCCCCCAGCCTTGAGCTATGGGGATGCTGCTCATACAGGGACCTCCTACAAGAGCATCCCTGCATTATCTCCTCATCTCCTCACCCCACCTCATTCCTACCTTCTTGCTGTTGTTGTCCCAGGACTCCAGCAGATGGTTCAGAAGCAAACTGGGGGGGAAGGAGAGGGCAGAGCTGGCTGTGGAGCTCTGAGAAGTGATTTAACACACTCCTAAACACCAGCGGGTTGGTGCTGGCCCTGCTCAGAGCAGCAGGAACTAACCTGGACTGAGAGAGGTGCTTGGTGTAGAGCTGCCTCCAGACACTGAAGCTGAGGGGGTCCAGGCTCAGGCACTGGCTCATGGAGGTCAGGAGCTGGGAAAAGACCATACAGCAGGTCACCACACCTGATCCTGGTCCCCAGTGTGACACACATCACTCATTTTGGCACATTGGACACGTGCCCCAGGCTGTACACTGACCACCCCCTAGATTCACCAGCTTGCTGCTCTCACCCCAGCCAGCTCCTGGGCACCAAACTGCTGGGTTTGGCAGTGGGTGCAGGCAGCAGGAATCACCCCACGGGCCCTTCCTAGGCAGCTGAGGGACCATCAAACTCAACCCATCCTCCAGCATCCTGGGGGTGGCTGGGCTGGGAGCTGACCCAATGCTCACTGTTCCTGAGAGGGTCCCACCACAGGACAATGCTCCCACCATGACCTCATGCTAGCACCTGCCCCTTTGGCCTCTGACACCAAGCAGCTCTGTCAGCATGAGGGGTGGCCAAAGCCCAGGCATGCCAGGGAGCTGGGCCAGTGGAAGGCAGAGACCTGTACCCACCACAGCAGGTAGGGCAGGACCTGCTCAGCTGTACCAGTGGATGGCAGAGCCCTGTACCCACCACAGCAGGTAGGGCAGGGAGGACAGGACCTGTTCAGCTGTACCAGTGGAAGGCAGAGCCCTGTACCCACCACAGCAGGTAGGGCAGGGAGGACAGGACCTGTTCAGCTGTACCAGTGGATGGCAGAGGCCTGTACCCACCGTGGTTGGCAGGACAGGAAGGACATTACCCACACCTGGCCACCCCTCCTCGCTGTGCACACCAGAGGTGCCCCCTAGCAATGCAGTAACATGCTGGGACCAGAGTTCCCATGGTGCTGGTGGTCACAGAATCACAGAATCCCCTGGGTTGGGAGGGACCTCAGTGGTCATCTAGCCCAACCCCCCTATTAAAGAGCACAGGTCCCAGTGGGACCCCTGGGGGTCATGCACCCCCTGCTCAGGCCTCACCTCTTTCTTCATGCCAGGAGGGCAGCTGGGTGTAGCTCTGGAGAGGAAGGAAGGGAAGTAGGTGTGCAGAGTGCTCTCTGGCTTCGCCCCGAACGCCAGCACCTTCAGGCGGGGGTAGAGCTGCCGCAGCTGCTCCTGCAGGCTGAGGGGAGATGGCAGCAGGGCTGTGCAGAGTGGCCAGCCAGGGCGTCTGCCCCAGGGCACAGCCCACACCCAGGGGTGCAGGGGGGGGCTGGCATACCTGGGTGGCAGGGAGTTGTTGGGCATGAAGGCAAAGTCCAAGAGGGGGAAGAAATCCTTGGGTCCAATCATACCAAAGCCTTTGGTCAGGTTTGGGTGCATGCTGCGTGGTGGAAACAGACTTTGTGAGCCAAGAGACAACCCAAGAGGCTGCAGAACAGGCACAAGGGTTCAAGGGGTCTCTTCCCTCCCAGCCCCAAGAGGCTGCAGACCACAGAGGTCTGGCAGATCTGTGACTGGGGTTGCCAGTAAATGAAACAGAGAAGATTAAATAACAAATAAAACCTTAAAGTTCTTGAACCCCTCAGAATGGCAGGAGATGCCTCTCAGTGCCCACCACACCCAGAGCAGAGGCATTCTCCCAGGAGTGTTGGGCACTGGCAAGGGCTGCTCCTGGCCCAGGGTTGCACTGGTGCTGCTGTGGCCCTGGAGCCAAGGGGCAGCACAGGAAGGGCTCTGCTCCTTCTCCATCATCATCACCCACCCTCCTCACATCAAGAAAGGCACCAGTGGGGCCAAGGGGCACCCAAGGAGCAGTGACTCACATCAGCAGTCTGTCCAGGTAGGCAACAGCGTATGGGGAGAGAGACCTGATCCCCAGCACCGGGAGCATGGCACCCAGCCACACTGCAGGAGAGAGGCCATGGTCAGAGCAGGAGCAGGCTCATGGGATCACCTCAGGTGGAAGAGAGCTCTAAGATCATGGAGTCCAACCCTTACCCAGCCCTGCCAGGGCACCACTAACCCATGGCCCTCAGCACCACATCTCCAGGGACGGGGACTCCACCTCTACCCCAGGCAAAGGCAACCCAGCACCAACCCACTGCTCCTGGCTCTCACCTTTCAAGCCCTCGTGGAGGTCAGTGAGTCCAGCTTGTCCCAGTGCCCAGAGGACTGTCAGGCATTTTGCTGGCTTGTTCTGCTGGGACCTCAACACCTCCAGGTACTGGGCAGAAGACATGTTAGAGGAGAAGAGCTTCAGCCTGTCCCACACCAACGCTGCTGCCAGTGCTGCAGGACCACAGCTGGTTCCACCAGTCCCAGCAGCACAAAGAGAGTGGGATGGTGTGGCCAGTGGTGGCCTGTGGACCCTCTCCCCATGGTCCTATCATCCCACTGAGAACCTTCCACGGGTGATATGGGTGTTGTGATCCCCACTGAGCAACCCTAGGCCCTCTCCCCAGGGCCCCATCACACCCTTGAGACACCTCCATGAGTGATATGGGTGCTGTGGTCTCCACTGAGCAACTGAGCACACTCTGTAGGAGCTGGGGAGCCCATCACCCCACTGCAGGACATCAGTGCTTACAGCAGCTCCAGCACATCTGGAGAGGAAGGGAGACACTGGAGGTAACAGTCACCCAGGGTGGGCTACAGGCATAGGACTGTGTGCACAGAACAGTCCCAGCAGCTCCCAAAGGGCTTCCAGTGAACAGGAATAGCTGCTGATCATCCAGCTGCTCCAGGGGATCCTTGGGGTGAGAGGAGGAGCAGCCCTACCAGGTACAAACCCAGGAACCAACTCACCTTGCTCAGGTTCATGGTGGCAATTTTAGGCCTGTCCAGAAGCAGAGCCTGGATGCAGATCCTGTAGCCATGCAGGGACTCTCCTGAAACACAGCACAGAAGGTGCCTTCTCAGCCACAGGCCACTTCAGATGTTCCCTCTCCCATCCTGATACCCCCAGAAGGGGGGAGAGGGTTGATCCCTTCCTGCAGACCTGTTCTGCTCACCAGACAATGCGCTCCAGGCACAAGTCCCACCACTGTGGTGTGGGTCCTACTCCCTCCCTGGATGTCCCCCTAACCCCACCACTGCAAGGCTCTGCAGACCCTCAGACATCCATCAGCATGTCCCTAAAGCCCAGCCCAGATCAGCTCTGCCCTCCAGAGCAGCAGCAAGCAGGCAGGGTAACCACCATCACGACTGCAAGTCCAGGGCTCACTTCCTCTTTCTTCATGTCCAAAAGAAGGGCTCAAGGAACTCTCCTTGTTCCCAGGCACCACCCAGCAACCTCCCTCCAGCCCTGCTGCTCCCCAGAAGGGGCAGCAATGCCACAGCAGGGACTGGTTGCCACCAAATCCCACAGTCATAGAATGTCCTGAGTTGCAAGGACTCAAAAGGATCCTTGAGTCCAACTCCTGCCTATGTCACTCTGGGGACACCCCCAAAAATCACACCATGTGTCTGAGAACATTGTGAAGAATCCCAGCATGGTGGGGGTTGGGGGAGGAACTGTTCCTCATGGCCAACCTAAACCTGCCCTGGTACAACCTGAAGCTGTTTCCTCCTGTCCCATCACCTGCTCTCCTAGGATGCTCTCTGAAGAGGCCTTGCAGAACCCCAGCACTGGGGGCACAAGAGACCTGTGCCAGCCACATCTTACCTGGGGTCTTGTCCAGCTCCTGCAGCATGGTATAAACACAGTGGTCAAAGAAGAGCTCCAGCACACTGGCTGACTTGGCCAGCAGGGACCTGATGATGCTCCTCAGCTCCTTGCTCACCAGGCAGTAGGGGTAGTCTGGAACCAACACAACACTTTAGTCACCACCAGCTCATGAGGCCTTCAGCTGCCAGGTCTCAGCAGAATGCCAGGTCTCAAGGGGCAGCCAAGTCTCATCTGGTCCAACCTTTCTTGGTCAAAACCAGGTCTAGACAAGCTGGCCCAGCCCCTCCCAGCTGAGCCTTAGCAGTGCCCAGTGCTGGGGACTCCACCACTGCCCTGGAGAGATTACTCCAATGACTGCTCTCCAGAATCCAGCAAATAACCCCCACTTTATTTGCTGAGTAAAGAACCACCTTGTGCCTCTCCTGTTACCAAGTTTCCTAAGATGGTTTTTGGCACATTAAAAAAAAACCAAAACCTGTTTGGAGAAGGAGGGAAAGGAAAACAAAGCCTGAACATCTCAGCTCACAGGGAACCTGCCTGGACTGTGGGACAGGCTCCACTTGATCTGTCTCTTTGGTCCTGTCTGCTCTGATATCTCCAAAATCTGCCTTTCCAGCAAGCTGCCCTCAAAGCTGTGCTCTGCAGACACTGCACCAAACACACCTGGCAAGGAGAGCAGCACTGGCCTCCTTCAGCAATTCCTGCTGGGACCCAGAGGCCTGGTCTCGATATCTCAAGGGACTTGTCCAAACTAAATGATTCTGCAAGACCCCAGCATGTCCAGAGAAGGGCAAGGAAGGTGGGGAAGGGTCTGGAGCACAAGTGTAGTGAGGAGCAGCTGAGGGAACTGGGCTTGGTTAGCCTGGAGAAGAGGAGGCTCAGGGGAGACCTTCTCACTCTCTGCAGCTCCCTGAGAGGAGGCTGGAGCCAGGGGGGGCTCTTCTCCCAAGGAACAAGGGAGAGGCCAAGAGGAAACAGCCTCAGGTTGCACCAGGGGAGGTTCAGGTTGGCCATGAGGAACAATTTTTGCCCCAAAAGGGTTGTGAAGGCCTGGCCCAGGCTGCCCAGGGCAGTGGTGGAGTCCCCATCCCTGGAGGCTTTCCAAGCCCTGGAGCTGTGGTGCTGAGGGCCATGGGTTAGTGGTGCCCTGGAAGTGCTGGGGAACAGTTGGACTTGATGATCTTAAAGGTCTTTTCTAACCTTAATGATTCAATGAGTGCCTAGGAGGCACAGCAGGGGAGAAGTCAGAGCCTGCTTCTTCCTAAACACCAACCCATGCTGCTCCCTGTGCCCAGCTGACCCCTGACTCCCTGCTTGGCTCCTCAGGGTTTTAAGGAGCACACTGAGCTGGCCCAGCTGTGGAGAGGCACTGGCCCCATGACTCTGTGAAGCAGAAGGCCCACCCCAAGCAGCAGGGCAGGTCAAAGAGCACTGACCATGGGGGTGCTGGCTGAGCAAGGGGTCGCTCCGGGGTGCCTGCAGTTTGTAGTTCAGGTATCCAGCCAGGTCCTTCACCCAGACAGAGGGGTTCTCAGGGAACATGCTCTGGCTTTTAGCCAGCTCCTTCTGCAGGTTTGACAAGTCCAGCTGGAAGGGATAGAAAAATCCCATGTGGGACGTGCAGAACTGGTCAAACAGCACCAAAAGGATATTCACTTCAGCTCCCAGGGGGCTGCTGGGCATGGAGGGAAACACTCCCCACCTTCCTGCAGAGAAACTCTCTCCAGCTCATGCACTGGACTAGAAACAGCATTTAGTTTTGTACTGGAAACACATTTGTTCCCAGTTGGGGAAGACTGAGGAACAACAGAACCCAGACAGGGAACTGCAGGTGCCCAAGAAGCTGCAGAAGGCTCCAGAGATGCCAGAGGATGAGCTCTCCTCCCCTCCTCAGAGCCTTCTTCCACCTTCCTGCCAGCACTGGCACACCAGCCACAGCTTAGCCACTCTCCATGTGGCCTGTGGCATCCCCAGCTCCATGCACACCACTGAGGAGCACGTCACCATCATCCAAAGCTCTGGGCAGACAGCTGGAGGCTGCAGCAAAGTGAGGATCAGCTCAGCTTCATCCTCAATGGTGCCTGGTTTGTGCCTGCACCAGGCAGGAAACTGCACCCCAATTCCTCCAAGGAGAAAACAGCCAAGATCAATCCACACTTGATTAACAACCCAAACTGATCAACCCTGAGGGTGGAAAAGCAGCTCATGTCCCCTGACCCTCCTCCTCTCATGTTGGCTGTCACAAAACACCTTCCTCCTCCCATGTCTGTCACAAAACACTTCTCTTCTGCTTTTGAACTCAGATTATCTCCAAGCTGGCAGGGAGAGACACTCCTGAAGTCATTTGGATAATAGCCTCAGGCAGATGGTGTGATTTTTTGGGGTTGTCCTGTGCACAGACAGGACTTGGACTCGATGATCTGCTGGGTCTCTTTCAACTCAGGACCCCCTATGATTCTAAGTCTGCCCTTGAGGGAGTTCAGGAGAGCAGCAGGGTTTTAACGACTGTTTGAAGCTTTGCTGACTCTCACATGTCCTGCTGCAGCAGATTTCAGCCCCAGCCTGTTATCAACTCAGAGTTGGGCAATTTTTACCATGTTTATTTCAGCAGCTGTTTTGAAAAGAGGAATAAGAACAAAAAAATTGCTGCTGCTAGGTCAGAAACCTAAAGGGTGATGATGTCAGGGAACAGCAGTGGCACAACAGCTCCAGCACTGCTGAGCTGTGCAGAGCAACCAGGCTGCAGCCCCAGGCTGCTCTCCTGAGGACTATCTGCTCTGACACACAGAGAAATAATGCACTCATTTTGCTCTGCAAAGCTGGCTATGGTACCCACAGCAGAGAGGGGAGGGCAGGGGAGAGCAGAGGTGCTCAGCACATGAGAAGGATGTGGCACTCGGGTGCCAGCACGGTGCTGGGAGAGAGCCCTGCCAGGGAGGCACCTTCCCTTAGCAAAGAGCCCTTTTGGGGTTGCTTTCCACACTCAGACAACAGCGGGCAGGAGGAAGGCAAAGGAGTTCTGTAGCCTCACCTGGAACACAGAAACAGCTCCCCAGGGCCTCAGCCAGCAAGACAGGGAGGATTCCCCAGCCAGGCTTTCTGAGGATTCCTCCCAGACAGAGCAGACAGGGAGTGGGTGAAGAGAGAAAGCAGAAATTCCCTTCCAGCCACCTCCTGCTGTTCTGTTGCCTGCCTACAGTAAGTACAACTCCAAGCAGGAGACAGAGCTCCCAGCCCAGCCCAGTGCTCACTGGGAGCACCCAGCACCATCTGTTCCACTCTCTGAGCAACCTCAACAGCCTCATACCTGCATGAAGGTGGTGGGGACACGTTAATCAGCCTGGGGGTCTCTCAGCATGGAGGGGCTGGGAAGCAGGAGCCAGCCTCCGCCTCCTCCTCCTCCTCCCTGTGCAGACTGTCAGGACCAGCCTCAGTGAGGGCACCCAGAGCTTCAGCTTTGCCACATTAACAGGGGCTGGGAGGGACCTGGGCACCCTCAGGCCTGCAGGAACAGGGCAGGCTGGGGACAAGCAGCCAGTAGATGGGCAGAGGCAGGGTGCCCAAAGGGGCACACTCACAGCTCTCAGGGCTTCCTCCAGCGAGCGGTATTTGCCAGGCTTGAGGCTGGCATCGTTGGCCGACGGCTTCTTCGTGCTCTTCCCCGTGTGCTGTTTACGGTGTGGCTGCTCAGGGGCTGAAGCAGGAGGTACCTGCTCCTTGTTCTGCTTCTTCAGTGTCTTCTCGAAACCCAGCTCAAAGATCGTGTCGGAGGTAGCGATGGGAGCTGGAAGCAGGGGACAGGGGAGAAGGTGGGAGCTGGAAGCAGGAGGCAGGGGAGAAGGCGGCCGGAAAGCACCGATGCACGCGGTAAGAGGAAACAGCGACGGTCCCCGGGCCTGGTGGTGGGCGAACCGATCCTGTGGCCCGGTGAGGGGCTCGGTGCGACGGGACCAGCTCGGGACTCTGCGAGACCCTCACCTGTATAGCCCCTTTGCACCCAGAGGGAGTCTGAGTCCGAGGTTCAGCCCACCGCCCCGCTCGGGCTCGACCCACCATTCCCGGACCCACCGGACCCTCCCGCCCCATGCACATCCTCCCCGAACCCACCGGGACCCACCGCTCTCACCGGCCAAAGGCAGAGCCCGGCCAGCGTTGGCCTCACCCAGGGCGCGGCGACTACCACCGGGGCCGCCCGCGGGTCGCCGTCCCTTCCGCACCACCTCCCAGCGCCCGCCACCGGCCGAGGCCGGGCCCGGACCCGCTGCCGCCATCGCCGCTAAGCCCCGAGCGAGCCGGAGGAGGCCGGGGGGGCGGGAGGGGCACACGAGCGCACTGCCCTCACCCATTGGCCGCCGCCGCCGGCATCGCCCACGCCCATTGGCTACCGCCGCGCACACGCGCCCGGCGCCGCTGGTGCCACGTCTCCGCTCCGCCCCCTCCCAGCGAGGCCACGCCCCTACCCGTTCGGCTACCGCGAGGCATGACGGGAAAGCAAGGCACCGAACATCCCATATCATCTCTCATTTTCCCTTGACTTGAAACCTTTCCTGTTCACCTAGGTATCCCTAGCCAGGTTGAATTCCAAGGCGGCTTTGGCTCTTCTTGTTCCGTCCCTGCATACTCTGACAACACTTCTGTAATCCTCCCCAGTGGTCAGCCCCTTCTTCCATGCCAGGCAGCGTATCGAGCCCTCTGTTCCTCTCAGAGTGGAGTCACTTATAAGAATAACTCTTCTTTTATTCTTAGCATGGGTGGTTCTAACGCGAGGGGCAGGCTCTCTTGCCCTGGGCAATCCCTCCATCCCAGAAGAATTTATCTCCACTTCATCTTTGTCTGCCCATCTAGTTCCAGAGCCTCACATCTGTCGTATGTAGGCACCTGGGAAGGTGAGGCAGGCCAGGAGGTCCTTAACCTCTCCATGCTTCAGCTCTGCCACCAGGCTGAGCAGACCCTCTAGCTGTCCACACCTCACGCAGCCACCTTCTGAATCAGCAACAGGCGCTGGCACCCCCTACAGCCAGAGACCTGCGTGGCTGCATGTTCACGCAGGAGCTCCATCTGGGTCACCACTTCTCTAATGGCCATGGCGTTCTTCCGAGTGCTAACCATAGCTAGGTGTCTCCTGGGTAAGCAATGACCGCTAGTGGAGCTCACCTCTGGAGCTGGAAGGGTGACTGCAGGTGCCTGCACGCACGAACTGGAGTGCTAACTGATCGGCTCGCTCCTGGTCACCACTCTCCTCGGGCCTGGCTTTTATACGAGAAGTTATAGCCGGCTCCAGCGCTGCTTCTGGCCACGGTGAGCCAGAGGTAGTGGCTCTGCACCACCCGCTGGACGGCTGCAACCGCCCTGTCAGCGATCACACCACGACTGCCACGAATATAGACGCCTAATCCACGTCCTTCCACAGCTTCACATATTACAGCTCTATTTTTAAGACCAATTATCAGGGGAGAGCGCGAACGCAGTCCCCCACTACCACAAATTATGCAGTCGAGTTTCCCGCATTTGGGGAAATCGCAGGGGTCAGCACACCCGGAGTGCAAAGGATGAGCCTCGCCCTGGGAAAACCACCTGCTTGATCATGGTGTCTCCCCTGCCAGGTAAGTATGAGCTTAAACCCTTAGCCGGCACCAGCCCACTCCGCCGCACACACACCAAAGACAGGGACACGGCCGAACTGCAAACACCGGACACTAAAGCCTATGTCGCATCCTGCGCCCCACGTTTTGGGGCAGCAGCCCGGCATCTTGTGCCCGCGTACCCCGATTACCCGCGTTTCTCTGTGCTTTTTTCTTTCCCATCATCCCCCGCGATTCCAAATCTGCATGTCCCCGCCCCCTCGCAGCAGCCACGCCCATTCCAGTCTCTCCGGGCAGGGCTCAGTGCCTCCCGTGCCCTTTACCGGTTCTCTCCCCAGTCCCAGGCTCTCTCCCCGGTGACACTGTCCCACCGGTGGCAGCAGGGACCCCCTGGCTGCCCCAAGACCATCTATGCCTTTATCCAGGTCATTGATGAACATAACTGAAGAGGAGCAGACCTGGCACTGACCCACTGGCTGGAACACCACTCGTTATAGACCTCCAACCAGACTCCATGCCATTGATCACAACCCTCTGAGCTCTATGCTTCAGCCAGTTTTCAGTCCACCCCACTGACCATTCATCTACCCCACACTTCCTAAGCTCTTATGGGAGACCATGCCAAAAGCTTTGCTTGAAGTCAAGGTAGACAACACCCACCACCTTCCCCTCACCTGTTCATCCAGTTATGCAATCATAGAAGGCAAGGTCAAGCCCTGGCCCAGGCTGCCCTGAAAGGGTTCAATAAACATTCAGATGTGTCACTTTCCAACATGCCTTAGTGGCAAGGGTTGGACTCGATGATCTTATAGGGTCTTTTCTACGATTTAAAGGTCTTCCAGTGCCAGCAGCAGGGACGTCTCCAGCTAGAGCAGGTTGCTCACAGCCCCAACCAAACTGACCCGGAATGGTTCCAGGGCTGGGACATCTCCCACCTCTCTGGGCAGCCTGGGACAGGCTCTCACCTCTCTCAGTGGAAACAGTGTCTTCCTTCTATCTAGTCTAAATCCATCCTCTTTCAGTTTCAAACCACCAGCCCTTATCCTGTCCCAACAGGTTCTGTTACAAACCCTGTTCCCACCTCTCTCCTGCATCCCCCCCCCGTGGGGGCTGCAGCCAGGACAACACTTTAACCACACGAGTTTTATTTTAAATAAAACCAGACACAGATGCAGCTTTGCCAGCGGAGTGACAGACCAGACAAGCGATGCAACAGGGGGACAATGGCCGGGGCAGGCGCTGTGGGAACCCACCTCCAGCACCCCACAGGGCGGGAGAGACCCAACCGGCTCAGCTCCCCCAGGGAGGGTGGTCCTGGTTGGCCATGGGTGAGGGGAGGTGGCCCCGCGACACGGGACAGGCTCCCACTCTGTGATCTTCAGTCCTGATCAGGTCCACTCCACCCACCCACCCCCATCACTGCCTGCACCTGCCCTGTCCTCACAGACAGGTTGGGGTTTACTTCTTCATCCTCCCAGGAACCTGAAGCTACATCCTCATCCTCCTCCTCCTCCTCCTCCAAGCCGGCATCCTCCTGACAGGTTGCCTGGTGGCCACCGAGCCCCGTGCAGTGGTCCCTGGCTCCAACCCCTCACCCCTGAGGAGGGCTGGCAGTGTGCAGGCATCACCCGGACCCGCCCCACCCCGGGGACAAGCCCCCCGAGGAGGACTTGGGTCCTCTCCCTCTAGCTCTCACACCGCAGGGGCAGGAGGGGACACCGGGGCGGCCGCAGCACCCGCACCGGAAGGGACAACGGAAATAAATAGGGGAGGGGTAAGGGGGCGGAGAGGGGCGAGGGAAGGCTGGGCCCCGGGCACGACAACCAGAGCCCGTGCCCACCTCCCAGCCCCCGTGCTCCTGGCTGGGTGGGCATCGGTGATGGAGACAGCGGCTTCCCACCGGAGCTGCTGGAGGCCGAGGCGGCGGGCTCGGCTCGCCGGAGACCGTGATGGCGTGTGACAGTGCGGGGCGAGGCGCACGGGCTCGGACCTCGAATGTCTATGGTGGGGGTACGGCGCGGGGCGGGGCGCGGGAGCGTGCCGGGGCTAGTATTCGTCCTGCTCCTCTGGCTGCTGCTCCTCCAGCTCGTCATCCTCCGGCGGGGCGAAGCCCTCCTGTGATAGGGGGAGGGACGAGGGTGGTCGGTGGGAGTGGGATCACCCACCCCACAGACCCCCCTCACTGCAAGAGCTTTGGCAAAGGACAAACCACCCTCCAACCCCAGTACTGAATGGAAGCAGGGATGGAGAAGGTGGCAGGGGAGGAGGGAGGGAGTCTTAGAGAAAGCCCAGAGAGCAGGATGGGGGTGGAGGGCTAGGGGAGGTGGTCCCTGAGGTGGGGGACAGCAGCGGTGCCCAGCCCTCACCTCCGTGGCATAGAGGACGCTGATGATGCCGCTGATGATGGGGCTGTTCTCGTTCTCGTGCTCTTGGCAGATCAGCTCGATGTCCCGCAGTTTGCTGAAGTAGAAATCCCTCTCCTTCTCCAGCCCGTCCACTGTCAGCTTCAGGTCCATCAGCTGCAGGAGGTGCCAGGTAGCCTTCAGCCCAAAGCCTCCCATACCTTGGAGAGGGGGTCAGCACCATCCCCACCCTCCCAGGGTGTCTTCTAGGGCAGGTCAGGGAGGATCCTCTGCCTACCTGCTGGTTGAGCTCCAGGATCTGCGCGTCAGCCTCGGTGCCCCCATTCCGAGCCGCGGGCGAGTTTTTCCGGAGGATGCTGCTGGGGACGTTGCTGAGGCGAGCTGGGTTCGGGGTGTTCTTGGGGCCGGTGGGAGAGGTCCTCTGGGGGACTTGACAGCAGACAGGGACTGACAGGTTAATGCCAATCCCCATGCTTGGGTGGGCAGGGGCCAGCAGCAGGCAGCAAGGGCAGGCAGAGCACACGGGGCTGAGCCGTGACTCCAGGCTGAGCAGTGTCTCCAGGGCTGTCCTGCATCCAGCCTCCTCCTCTACCTCAGTTTCCCCTGCCAGATCTCACTCCCAGCCCCTTTGTGGGGTGCTCGTGGCCTTGCCACGGTTTGCCATGGGATGGGATCGGGGTGGGGGGCATGAGAGCAGATCCAACCCTTGAGATGTTCCCATGGGACTGGCACAGGGAGCTCACAATGCCCAGGGAGCATTGCCCATGCCTGGGAGCATCATGGCTGCACCGTGATGACAGAGCACGGAGCGATCCAGGGGGGTACAAACCACCCCCAGAGCCACGGTGAGCAGGACGATGGAGGCAGCCAAGCCCTGCCCAGCTCCCCACAGGTCCCTCCACTGGCCCCTCCATCCTGGATGTCCCTGAAGACCCTCTGGTCAGAGGCAGGCAGGCAGGCAGCAGAGCAGGATGCAGGCAGGGGCGGCGAGGGGTGCAGGGTGGGAGAGGTGTGGGGACACACATGCCTGGCCACAGCCAGAACGATGTGGGATGCAGGAGGACTGGAGGGGGGACAGCGCTCACCGGGGAGGACCCGGACATTACCTGCAGTGCCAATGGGTTTCTTGGGTTTGTTGAAGATGTGATCACCTGGGTTTGGGGGGGCTGCCACGTCCTGGCCCTGCCGTGCCAGCAGCGGGTTGTACTCCTTCCCGTCGTAGTTGGCATCGAAGAATTTCTTGAACCACTGGATGAACTCAAAGTTGTCCTGGAACTTGCCCTTCACCAGCCTCTCCACCGCAATGATCTTGGGGGAACAGAGGCATGAGGACACCCAAAAGGGTCGGTGGGGTTGCCCAACAGGCTCAATACCTCCCCCCACCTCACCCCACTGCCATCCCCTTGCCCACCCCATGGACTTACTTTGTCCACTCCCATCTTCTTGAAGGCTGCTTGCAGCACCTTGAAGTTGTGGATGTATTCATGCTCCAGCTTGGCCTGGAACTTCACCTTCCGCAGGTGGATGCAGCCAGGGAAGAGCATGTCCATGAACTGGCAATAGGCAGCCCCTGCAGCAGGCACACACCATGGGGTCACAGCAATGGAAGGGCTGGGGGCACCTCATCCCCATCCCCATGCTGGGGTTCCCCTCGTGTCCCACCTGAGCAGAGCTGCTCAATCTTGGTGTAGTTGAGCTGAAGGGAGTCGTTCACCCAGGCGAGCATGTCATGGCGGCTCAGGTTCTCGCTGGTCACCGACGTCGAGTACACATTGACGGCCATGCCCCAGCTGCCGAGGAGATAAGCGTCACGCTGGCACTGCTACCCTGCCTGTGCCCCCCCAACCTCAGCCCTCCCCCATGCTCCAGGACTTGGGGTGCCCATCCCAGCTGGGATCCAGCACCGGCGTGGGAGGTGGGACACACCAAGGAACCCCCACCCTGTCTGGGTGATTCTTAGGCATGGCAGAGGGGAGAGGGCATAAAGGTCTTTGGCAGCCTTGTTGGTATCCGACCCCTGTGGCTACTTCTGGGAGGGGTCACTGGGATCAGGACCTACCACAAGAGACAGATGCAGGGCAGGATGTAGCTCACAAGCAGGGGGTTCCTGGGGAGGAGGGGAACGAGGGCACTGCCCCTATGCCAGGGCACAGCTCCTTCCCTGCACGTTGACCATGGGGCTCCCGGGGGCTGCTGCTGGACCCTAAGCAGCTTATGCCCCTCTCCCTCCCCCCCCTTGCAGCCCCCTAATCTGCCAGGGCTGGGATCGGGGTCCATTAGAGCAGGGCTTAGAGGGGGCAACATCTGCCAGCAGGCACAGCCACAAACCCGCTCCCAGATGGTTGGAGGGCTCTGCCTGGGCACCATGGGGCCAAGACCCCATCACTATGGCCAAAGCAGCAGGGAGAGAAGCCACAGAGCTGGGGGGTGGCTGGTGGGGGGCACCGAGACACCATCCCGCCAGCCCCCACTAAACACTTCAGAGCAGGGTCTAAAATAAAGCATCTCAAGAGCAAGGTCCTCATCCTGCTGTCCCCTCCCTGCATCAGGGGGGGTCCTCATCCCACCCTGCTGCACCCCCACCCTGCACAGCAGCAGTAGCAGCAGCAGCAACAGCAGCGTTAATCCGCTTCCCGCTCCCTGGTCCAGCTGCTGACCAGGGCCTCTCAGAGGGGGGGTGAGGGAGGGGGAGGGTCGACCCCTCCTGACACCCCCTAACCCTCCCAGCCCTGTTCTCCTGCTGCCACAGCCCAGGGTGTTGCGCGGGGCCGGTGAGGTGTGGGGGGATACTGCCTGCGCCATGCCAGCAGCCCAGACATAGGGTTGGGGGTGCAGGACCCCCTGTCCCCCAGCAGATTATAGGGGATGATGATGGGGTGCAATGGCAGAATGGCCATGGGGTGCTGCCACCTCCCTGGGCTTGCAAAGGGGGTGACTGCAGCCCACCCCCAACTCCAAAACTCACGTCCTCGGCACTGCCGTGACTCAGCACCTGTGATGCACAGCCACAAGCCACCAACAGTTGAGCTGGCCTCTGTGTCATCCCCTGCACTCCCAGCCCCGGGGGACCCCCAGCCCCCCATCCCATCCCACCCCATGCAGTTGGGGCTACTACGGGTATTTTTAGCCACCGAAGCAGCTGGAAATGAGGCCCCTGTGGCCACCAGCAGCCCCCAGTAGCCCCCAGCATAGCATGGTGGCACAGTGAGAACTAAAGCCAAACTGTCCATCCCAAACAGCCTCGGTGCAGGCAGGGGTACGGGGGCAGGGGTACAGGCAGGGGGTCCCCTTCCTCCCTTACTCCCTCCCTCCCTCTGGCAGCACCGGCGCTGAGTCATGCGCAGCACAGTGCCAGAGCCACGCGCACTGCGGCGCAGCCACCGCGGTGCCGCCGGGAAAGAAGCAGCAGCCACCCGGTCACCCGCTGGCAAAGTGGGCAAGGGGCTGGTTGCCCACCTTGGCGAGAAGCCAGCGGCTAGCTGGCAAGCCCCTCCCCACCATCGTTCTCCTTTCCCAAAATAAGCAGCGGCATGGGTGTCGGAGGCTCCCTGGCAGGATCTGTCTACCACACGAGTGACCACCAGCTTTTGCCCCGCTCAAGCCAGGTGGGATACATGGTGCCTGGAGCTGGCACAGGGCTCTCCAGCCTCTGCCAGCACGCTGCAGGACGGGGTGCACGCTGCCAGCACCACGGTGGGCACAGCCCCACAAGTGACCCGCACACCACGGTGTGCCCTTGCATGGCTGGCTCCAAGGGACCCCCACCACAGTCAGGGAAGAGGGGGCTGGGCATGCAGCCCCCACCACCTCCAGGGCAGAGCCGGGGAGTGAACCACCCCCCCTTCCAAGCACTGTGCAGCTCCTGGTGCCATCCCAGCACTGGCACCACCGAGGCACAGCCTCTGAGCCCGGCACCCTCATCATCTTGCCAAGCAGGAGTGAGCACCCTCACCCCCACCTGGGATTTCCACCCGGGATTTGCATCACACTTCCCAGCAGCCTTCTGGGGTCAGTGCCCCACACCTCGGTGCCGCCACAGCTTCCCCTTTGCCCAAGCAAGCCAAGACCTGTGCCAGCAGCTGCAGAGAGAGGTTTCACAGCGGGATGGATTCTGGGTGCCACCGTGCCAGCTGCACCCCAAATCCTGCACCTTGACCCTGCTCCAGCACGAGCACCACTCACTGGACACAGCCCCATGCGGCCGGAGCCACTGGCACTGCCAGGGGACGCTGAGTGGGGGCACGCAGTGCCACCCACCCCCTCTGAAGCACAGTGCCAAGCTTCAAAGCCCTTGGTGGCCAGTGCCAAGCACGCCCAGGCATAATGACAGGGAAGCCAATGCTTGTACCAACCCTCCGGCCCCACTGCCCACACCCCAGCCCCGACACAGGGCGATGGACACCCCCAAGGCAGGGAGCATCCAGCCTGGCCGGTTTGGTGCTGCTGCCAGTGGCTTTTGTAAGGAAGAAAAAACGCTAAAAATAAGAATTTAACCCCAAATTCCCAGCACGCCACAGGGAGAGGAGCTGCTCTGGTGTAGGGCTCGGCACAAGGGGAGCAAGCAGCTAGTCTGGCTACAGCGGTGGCGGTCACGGCACTGGGGGAGGGATGCAGGGGTCTGGGTTACATCCCCTTTGCCATGCTGGGCAGCCACCCACCCCCCACCCCTGCCCCGTGCCACCCGCACCGGGCACCCATCCAACCACGCAGACGGGGCTGGGGGTGGGGGACGGGGACGCTTACCGCTGCATTTTAATTGTCCGGCGGCTGAGCTGCTAGACCCGAGGCCCAAAACGGCGAACAAAATGCTCAGGCGCGTCTCTCTGCCCCGTGTCCAGCCTGGCTCCTCGCAACCGACGCTTACCAGGGCGGGCCGGTACCGGGCGTCCCACGCCGCAGCCCTCGCCGGCCCGGGGCCGGTGCGCTCTGGCCAAACAAAGCGAGAGGAGAATGAGGCCGGATGGGTTTGCTCAGCACCCAGGTGGAAGTGCCAAGCGCTGGGTGCCAGCACCGGGCACCGACCGACTGCCTGCGGCTGCGGCTTAGCCAGGGACCGGCCGGGCACCGAGGGGCCGTGGGTCGGTGTTTGCTGGCCCCTCACCGCTGTGCCACGGCTGCTGCGACTCGTGGCTTCTATTTTGGGAGCCATCCCGGTGGCTTCTCAAGTGACAAATACGCGAAGGGGGTGGCAGACAAGGCAGTGGGGGCTGAGTGCCGTGCGGAGCCGCAGCGGTTCCACCCAGCTTAGCTGGCAGCTGGCAGGCAAAGGGTAGGGTTGGCCAGGCACTGGCAGAGGTGGCCACTCGCCTCCGTCCCCTCAGGCCACCACAGATGTCCCCTCACCCTGAGGAGAGCATCCCCATGCCATAAGCCGTGCCACATCGGAGCTCATACGTGGCAGAGGGGCTTGCCCAGGCACTGGCAGAGGTGGCAACACTTCTCCATCCCCAAGGCCATCGTAGATGTCCCCCCAAAGAGACCATCTCCATGCCATGCCGTGTTGCAGCCTGTGCATGGCAGAAGTTTTGCCCAGGTGCTGGCAGAGCTCCTCCATCTCCCTCTGGCCACTGCAGATGTCCCCTTGAGGACAGCATCCCCATGCCATGCCACACTGGTGCCTGTGCATAGCAGAGGGCAGGGTTGCCCAGGCATCGGCAGAGGTGGTAACTCGCCTCTGTCCCTCCAGGCCATCACAGATGTCCCCGCACCCTGAGGAGAGCATCTCCATGCAAGGCCAAGCCACGTCGGAGCCCGTGCACGGCAGAGAGATTTCCTAGGTGCTGGCAGAGGTGCCCACTCACCTCCATCCCCCCAGGCCATCACAGATGTCCCTCCACCCTGAGGAGAGCATCTCCCCACCATGCCATGCCACACTGGAGCCCGTGCATGCCAGAGGGGTTTACCCAGGCACTGGCAGAGGTGGCCACTCACCTCCACCATCTAGGACTAGGTCATCACAGATGTCCCCCTAAGGAGAGCATCTCCATACCATGCCATGCCATGCCACACCATGCCATGCCACACTGCAGCCTATGGCTGGCAGAGGGGTGTGCCCAGGTGCTGGCAGCACCCATCCCATTGCCAGGTCCATCCTCCAGCACCTTTCAGTTTCCCAGCTCTTTACCAGGGCGGCAGCACCCATCCCAGCCCCTGGCGAGGGAAACAAGCTGTTCACACACCCAGAGCTCGTGGCTCTCCGGGTGGTGCCTGGCTGATGGGGACATGGGGATACAGAGGAACAGGGATAAGGGCGGCCCAGCCTCATGGGTCCCTCCCTGCTCCGCTCGCGCTAACCTAAATAACTTGAAATAGCAGCAGGAGCATGTGCAGAAAGCAGAGCACCTCCCACCGCACCTACTCCCCTCTCCAGCATCCTCATCCCAGCACAGCATCCCTGAAATATTAATGCCAAGTGCCTTCGGATGAGTCAAACCAGGATGGCTGGCACAGGGAGAGCCACTCGTTGGCACCCCATGGCCAGGGGCATCCACACATCCGGCAGGTCCGTGCCCATGGCTGAGCATCCTGGGCAACTCCTCACCGTGATGGCTAAGCCACTCGAGGAGAGACACTTCACATGCCAACGTCCCCCACCGCATCCCTGCACGGGGAATAGGAGGAAGCCACCACGGTGGCACACAGCTACCCCCACAGCTTTGGGGAACATGTAGTGAGAAGGTCATGGATGGCAGACGCGGCTGAATTATCCCCACCAGGACAGTGGGATGGAGTTGGAGCACCGGGAAGGGCACTGTCCCCTCCATCCTGACAAGCACCAGAGCAGGCACCGCCGTTTCATGCCATCCTGCCCGTGCCTGACTTGGCCCCGGTGTGGCACCGTGCCAGGGTCATCGTCACCATGCTGGAGCCACCCTCACCGTGCCGCCATGAGGACGAGGGACGGGAGCGCGTCACGCTCCGGCAGGTCACTGTCCCAGACCACTCCAGCCAAACTGGTGTTGTGGAGGCTCTGCCCGCCTGTATCGGGAGCATCACCCCGCACCGGGACGGGACTGGCAGCACCGTGAATCCCACATCCAGCAGCGACCGGGGCCCAGCAGGACCCGCTCAGCCCCGGGGGGATCCCGGGTGAGGCCCGGTAACTGGCGGTGATGTCCGGTAATGACCAGTAACCGGCGGTAATGCCCGATAACCGGTATTGCGCGGTACCGGGAGGCCCCAGAGGTGCCAGGACTACAGCTCCCGGCGTACTGTGCCCGTACCGTACCGTGTCGTACCGGGGCCGCGGCCCTGCGGGAGACGCCACCGGTGCGCAGGGGCTGCCGCCGCTGCGTCAGGCCGGACACCTCCGTCACCAAGCACCGCGGGAACGGAGCGCTCCGAGCCTCACGTCTCCATCCCCGTCCCAGTTTCCCCCATCCCTAACGCAGGTAAACGGCCGCGCTATCCCCTGGGGGGCCGGCAGGGCCTCTCCATCTCAAGACTCCCCAACCTGTCACAGCCGATCCATCCCCTAGGACACCGGACAGACATCCCCCACCCCACCCGGTCCCGGGGTGGGGTTGTGATGGACGCCGGTCGCTACCGGGATACAGGCGATGCGGCGGCAGCCCGGTGCGGTGCTGCCTGGTTTCGTCCCTCACCCCCCGCCGCGGTGCCGTCCGGCACTCACCGCGCTCAGGCCGCCACTGCCACTGCCACTGCCACTGCCACTGCCACTCCTCCTCCTCCTCCCTCTCTTCCTTCTTCTCCTCCTCTTCCTCCTCCTCCTTCTTCTTCTCCTACTCCCGTCGCTCGGCTCCTCTCGGCTCCCTCCTTTTCGGGATCACCGGGACCGGGCCGGGACCGCTCGGGCCGAGCCGCGCATGCGCCACCCTCCGCGGGCACCGTACCGCCCCGTGGGCGGGACCACGCCCCGATCCGCCCCTCGTCGCCACGGCAACGACTCTATGGTCACGCCCCCTTTCCCCGTCGCCATGGCAGCGCCCGCCGCAGCTTGGCCTCCCTACACAGCGCCCCCTGGCAGCGGGAGATGGTGGTGGCCTCTTCATCGCCGCGAAGGCCGGACCTTCCCCCACGTCGGAACCACCCAACCCAGGATCCTCCTGGAGCCTCGGAGTCTCCAGGGATATTAGAGGAACCACTCGGGACACCCCTCGGGACCCTGCCAGGACCTCCTAGAGCCCCAGAGTCTTCTGGGACAGTCCCCTCCCCGGGACCCTCCCATGACATTCCCGGGGCCTTCTGGAGCTCCGGAGTCTCCTGGGGCATTTGAGGCACACACCCCCACATCTCCCCGAGATCCCAGTGTCTCCCAGGACTCTCTCAACCCCCAAGGATCCCCCGGGGTCACCCAGAGCCTCCTGAGATGTTAGGACCGATGCAGCCCAGGGCTCCCCAGGACCCTTTGCACCCCCAAACCTCTGCCTGCACTCCATCCCCACCCTATACAGAGTCATAAATCCCACCTGCACCCCATCCCCACCGTATAGACCCCCAAAACCCCCCGTGCACCCCATCCCTGTCCCACAAACCTCCCCAATCTCCACACACCCCCTCCCCCAGGCAGACTGGAGACAGGATGCTGTGAACGGTCTTTAATGAGCAAACAGAAACAAACTGCAGGATCCTAACCTGGTCAATAGGAACTACCCAGGGGGTGCAGGCGGGACCCCCCCCCCCCCAGCCCCGAGCTGTGCCCACCCGGAGCACCCCCTATACACCTACAGGGACCATCTAGGGGAAAAGTGCACAAGGGACAACTCACATCTGACACAACCCCAGAGACAGCTGGGGAGGGGAGTGGGCACCCACCGGAGAGCACCGGGTCATGGCGGGGGTGGGGGACAGGGACTCCACTTTGTGGAGCCACGAGCACCACGAGCTGCACCCCACTGGAACCTGCTCACCCGCACCCCACCAGCACCCATCAACCCATCAGCACCCACCACCTGCACCCACTGACCCACACTCAACCCACACCCACCAACCTGCACCCATTGACCTGAAGCCCACCAGCACCCACCAACCTGCACCCATTGACCTGAAGCCCAGCACCCACCACCCACCAACGTGCGCCCATTGACCTACATCCCACGTTCACCCAATCACCTGCACCCATTGACCCAAATCCCACCAGCACCTACCAACCTGTACCCATTGACCTAAGTCCCACCAGCACCAGCCAACCACAACCCACCAGCACCCACTGACCTGCTCCCATTGACCCACACCCCAGTGTTACCCAGCGACCTGCACCCATTGACCCACCTCCCACCTGCTCCCATTGACCCACACCCCAACGGCATTCACTAATCCCCATCCCACCAGGACCCCTTGACCCACACCCCCACCAGCATCCACCGACCTGCACCCATTGACCTGCACCCCACTGGCACCCACCAACTTGCACCCACTGCCCTGTATTCACCCCACTGGTACCTGTGGGCTGGCACCTTGCACGCTGCACTGAGACCATGCATGGTGTGACCTGTGTGTGCTATGAACACCCTACTGCCACCACCCATGGTGTGACACGCATGCACACACACACACGGCACAGTAAGAAGCCTGCTGGCACCTTGTGTGGACAGATGCATGTTGTCTGCACATGCATGTGCTACGAACATCTTACCAAGACCATGCATGGTGTAACGCACGTATGCGTGTGCACAGACATGTGGCATGGTGAGGAGCCTGCTGGCACCTTGCATGGAAGGATGGTCGTGTATGTGAGTGCCATGAACAGCTCACTGAGACCACACCTGGTGTGACACAGCTGCTGTGAACATCTCACTGAGACCACACCTGGTGTGACACACATGTGCACACACATGTGGCAGAGTGAGGAGCCTGCTGGCACCTTGCACAGAGGGATGGACGTGTGCACACGCATGTGCTTGCTGCCAGGCTGTGGGAAGGGNGGGTGTGAGCCCAGGGGTGGGAAGGGTAGAGAGGAAGGGGTGTGTGGGTGAGGGTTTGGGGGGGGGCCCTGCTTCTCCCCTAACGCTAGTGACACAAACCACTTCAGAGTATTTCCACGTGATGCACAAACAAGTCAAAAAATTCACTGATCCAAACCCAACGTGCAAACAGAAAAGGGCCTGGGCAGAGCCACCCACTGCCCCCCCCGTGTCCCCTCCCTTCGGGNCCCTCGACCCCTCACAACACGACTACCGGCTGTTGCTGCCGGCTGGGTCCCGCGAGCAGGATGGGGACCGGGCAGGACCCCCCCACCCTGGTGCGAGGGGAACCCCACCCAAAGCTGGGGTCCCGGGGAAGAGGGGGTGTGTGGGGGGACAGCGCCTGGTCCTCAGTTGGGGGACAGGTCCCCCTCGGCTCTACCAAATGCCACTCGACCTGCCTCCGGGGGGAGCGAGAATCCTGGCCGAAGCTCGCTTTGGAACGTGGTCATCGATCTGAGAACCTGCCAGACAGACAGACAGACAGACACAGGTCAGCAGGGGCTGCACTGTGGGGAGGAGACAGCACGACGGCCACTTTGGTACCCTCAGTGTGGCCAGCCACCCTGCCACCACCACCTTGGGAGCAGCAGGGGCTCCGTGACACCCCCACAACCTCCTGGTGGTCATACATGGTGAGTGACACCAGAGCAGCAGTGACTTGTGCAGCACTAACCGTGGTGGGACTGATGCTTGTGACCCTCCCAGGTCCTAGTGACCTAGAAGGGAATATCTCTCAAGGGTGCCAATCCTGGCACAGCTGGGACTGAGCCCTAGTGAGCATGGGCAGTATTGGCCATGCTGGGACACCTCCAGGCTCCAGTGACCTGGCAGGAAGCATCTCCCAAGGATGCCAACCCTAGCACAGCTGGCACTGAGCTGCCCTGATCGTGGGTAGCACTAGTTGTGCCAGGACCAAAGCTTATGACCCCTGAGGTCTCAGTGACCTAGAAGGGAACATCATCCAAGGGTACAGGTAGGGAGCATCACCCAAGGGTGCCAGCCCTGGCACAGCTGGCACTGAGCTGCAGTGAGCATGGGCACCACTGAGCACCGCATCTGGAGGGACAGGATGCAGCCAGCACTGCTTCCACCTGAGCATGACACATGGCACAAGGCACATGGCTCCATCCTGTCTGGTGCAGGACAGTGTCACAGTGGCTGTGTTGGTAGGACCATGGGCATCCACCAGAGCCACAACCACATCCCCATCGCTTCAGTCCCACTCCTAGGGATGCTGATGATGCCCATGGAGGATAAACACAACGCACGCGCTGGCACAGCCCTGCCTGCCCTGGCACCTTGACCACCCCATGCCCGGCACAGAGCCCTGCCAGGGGCAGCCACATGATGGACAGTGCATGGAGGAACCGGCAAGGGTCTGAGGAGGGGCTAGGGGTCTGGGGCTGGGGGTCTGTAGGGATGAGATCTATGGGTCTGGGCTCTGCAGGGGTGGGATCTGTGGGTCTGGGGTCTGCGAGGAGGGAGGCTCTAGGTCTGGGCTCTGCAGGGATGGGGTCTCCTCCTTACTCTGTCCCCCTGCCCGGGAGGAGCAGGGTAGCACCCTAGGGTGACACGCACCCAAGCGGGTGCCACAGAGCTTGGCGGGAGCTTGGCTGCATCCCTGCTCTTACCGGACAGGCTGAAGCTGGACTCGTGGAGGTCCCTCATGCCCCCATGTCGCGTGGCAGGCCGGGTGGGCGTATCGGCCAAGGGTGTCCCCGTCTCTTTTTTCCCAGCATGCACAACCACGGCCACGTCCCCCAGGTACGGGGTGCGATCCACACCCCGCAGCTTTAAACTCTGGCAAAGAGAACAAAAAAGAAAAATCAAAGAAAAAAGCAGGGAAGAGAGAAGTCAGCCCTGGGTGGAGGGAGTCAGCCCTGGGTGGCATGGCGCCCCCATGGTGGGCAGGGGGCTGCAGATGGACCATTGGGTGACCCATGGCAAAGCGAGGGTTTGGGGGACCACTGCCTTTGAGCGGGGTGCGGATCAGCCGGGTGTGGAGGGGAAGGAAGGGGGTCAGGGGTCTGCTGTGACTAGGAAGGGGTCTGCAGTGTGGGGAGGGGGTTATGGTGTGGGAAGCGGGCTATGGTGTGAGGAGGGGGATAGCCAGAGAGGAGGAGAGGCACCAAGCAGGATGCTGGTAAGAGCTCCCGGTGCAGGAGATGTGGGCACAGAGCAGTGCCAGAGTAAGGAACTAAGAGGCTGGAGGAGGTGGGTGGTCCCATTGACACAGCCCCTCAACCCCCCAGCGATACCAAGCTGACACCACCACCCCTCTATGCCAACCAGGCACTGGCCCAACCACACACGGCTCCAGGTTGGCACCCCCAGTGCCAATCATCAGGTCCCAGTTCCCCAGGATGGTGCCAGGACCCCCATGGTCAACCCCTTCCCCAACAGCATCGACATTACACTAAGCCCCCACCACCACTAGCATGTCACCACACAACTGGACACAGAAGGGTTCCTGGTGCCAAGGTGTGCCAGAGCTCCTGGGGTTCACACCAGAACATCCCTGAGGGCAACCAGGGGGAGGATGGTGGCTGTGCCCACAACAGATCAGCAATAGGGTGCAGGATGTGGGGGCACAGAGAAGCATGGACAAGACTCAGGGGGAACCTGTCTTGGAGTCCCCTCTTGTCCCAGCCATATCTGTCCCTCTGTCCTGGGACCACCCTCAGCTGAGAAACCACACTGGGGGGGCTGCAAAGGGCAGAGAGCCTGGACCATGGCATGGGGGTCCCCAATGCCTCACATGTGCATTGGGATGACCTTTGGCCACAGCAGTGCATGGGGTGGCTGTCCCCAAACCCTCTGCACCCCTGGCAAGGGACCAAGGAAAGGCAGGCAGTGGAGCACCCATGGTGTGAGGTGCCTAAGGAGCTCAGCACCCTGGGATTGGAGCACTCATCCAGTGAGGTGTCCCCAAGGAGCTCAGCAGCCAGGGAACGGAGCACCCATGCTGTGAGGTACCCAAGGAGCTCAGCACCCAGGGAATGGAGCACCCGTGCTGTGAGGTACCCAGGCAGTGGCACACCCATGCATGGAGGTACCTAAGGGGCTCAGGACCCAGGGACTGGAGCACCCACCCAGTGAGGTGCTCAAGATGCTCAGCACCCATTGTCCTCCATCACACGCCCACCCACAGGGACCCCACACTAGCACTCGCCCCGGCCAGGCACCACCAACAGCAATCTCCTCCTCCCCGGCACCAGGCACGCTGCGCTCTCGCCACACAATGCTCCGGGATGGTACCGACCTTGGCACCGGTGCGGCACGGCACGGCACGGCACGGCACTAGGCGGCACAGACCCAAGGCTCAGGGACCTCCACAGCCCCTTACCCCCTCTAGGAGCCGGGCAGTGTCCAGCCTTGCCCCGGGCCCGCGGCACAGCACCGGCACGGCCATTCCCGTACCTTCTCCCGCTGCACCAGCTTCTTGTAGACGGAATCGGGGAAGGAGCGGAGAGGGCAGAACTTGCCGGTGCCCTCGGCACACATGAAGACGCCGTTCTCGTAGACCACACGCCCGCGGCTGATGGTCACCAAGGGCACTCCGTGGCAGCGCATGTTCTCGTAGAGGTTGATGTCCCCACCCTGCACCTGGGTGCTGGCCGAGATGGTCCTGGGTGGGGAGACAGGGCTGTTGAGCGGGTGGCTGGTGGCGTGAGGAGCTCCATCCCCAGCTCCCCACCGCTTACTTGGTGGCCTCAGGGTCCCAGACAACGACGTCGGCATCGGCGCCGGGGATGATCCGGCCCTTGCGGGGGTACAGGTTGTGGATCTTGGCAGCGTTGGAGCTGGTCACGGCTACAAAGCGATTCTCATCCATTTTGCCCCCCACCTGTTGATGGAGCAGGGTGGGGGTGAGGATGTGCTGGGTCACATCCTGCTCCAGCCCTGCAGTGCTACTCGCTGTCTGCACCCCATCCCTTGCACTCTCTGCTGCACACCCCAAACCCCCAGTTCATGGAAGGGGTCAGTCCCTGGCATCCCAGCCCTGCTACGTTGTCACCCCTCTATCACCAGGGGATCCCATCCCTGAGGGGACCCATTCCTGGGTGTTTCAACTGAGAAGGGGTTTCATCCCTTCATCCCTGGGGACCCCATTCCTCTGTCCCCAGGGGACCCCCCATCCCTTGGGGATATCTTTCCTGGAGGGCTTCAATCCTGGGAAGTTCCCACCCCTCTATCCTCTGGGGGTCTCATCCCTGGGAGCCCACAATCCCTTCTTCCCCTGGGGGTCTCACCCCTGTTGGTGCCAATCCTAGAGGTCCCTGATCCCTCCATCCTCTGGGGACTCCCAATCCCAGAAGACCCCATTCTTAGAGGATGGGATCCCAGCCCTCGGGGATGCCACACCTGGGGAGGGATGGTCCTCAACACCGCATCCCCAAACGTCCTCCCACACGTGCTAGGACCCTCTGGGTTGCACCCATGCCAGAGGGTAAACTCTGTGGAATATCCCACGGGGCACGGGGAAAGGACTCTCCCAGCAGCCCAGCCTAGCGCCCCCATACCACGCCTCGCTCCCAGATGATGTTCATGCGGTCCTGCACCCCGCTGACGCCGTGGGGGATCTTGGTGAAGTCCTCCTTGCCCATGGCCTTCTGCTTAGTGCTGAAGGGTCGGTGGTCGGAGGCCACGATGTTCAGTGTGTCGCTGCGGAAGGACAGGGCAGTGGTGCTGGGGCACGGCCAGGATGGCTCAGCTACAGCTAGCCATCGGCAGAGAGACCTGGGAGCTCAGCACCCATCCAGTGAGATGCCTAAGGAGCTCAGCACCCAAGGAATGGAGCACTCATCCAGTGAGGTGCCCAGGGAATGGAGTACCCATCCACTGAGGTGCCCCCAAGGAGCTCAGCACCCATCCAATGAGGTGTCCCCAAAGAGGTCAGCATCCAGGGAATGGAGCACCCATGCTGTGAGGTGCCCAAGGAGCTCAGCACCCAGGGATAGGAGAACTCATCAAGTGAGGTGCCCCCAAGGAGCTCAGCACCCAGGGAATGGGGTGCCCAGGGTGAGGGGTGCCCGGCGCTGCCTCACTTGGCCAGCAGGCTCATGAGGTAGGCAGAGGTGTTGGTGTCCAGGCGCAGCGGTGGCACGGTGACATAGGCAGCAGCGTGGAACCAGTCCTGGTGGTAGTAGTGCAGGCCAGTGAGCGTGGCATGAGCCGTGGTCGTCTCAGCATACACCACCTTCCCTGCCAGGGAGGAGGCACAGGCGTGGGGCTGGGGGCAAGGGGGAGTAGGCAAGGGGGCAAGGAGTGTGTTGTGAGCCTGGGGTGGTATCACTGAATCCTAGCATGGAGGGGGTTGGAAAGGACCTCTGAAGATAATCCAGTCCAGCCCCCCTGCTCCAGCAGGGGCACCCACAGCAGCTTGCCCAGGGTCACCTCCAGCTGTCTTGGGAATCTCTCCACATAAGGAGACTCCACAGCCTCTCTGGGCAGCCTGGGCCAGGGCTCCAACACCCTCAAACCAAACAAGCTTCTTATGTTCTAGATGGAACCTCCTGGCTTCCAGTTGGTGCCCAGTGCCCCTTGGCCTGGCCCTGGGCACCAGTGAGCAGAGTCTGGCCCCAGCTTCTTGCCCCCAGCCTTCAGCTCCTGCTCAGCATTGAGCAGCTCCCTTCTGGGGCTGCTCTTCTCCAGGCTAAGCAGCCCCAGGGCTCTCAGCTTTTCCTCCTGCCAGAGATGCTCCAGGGCCCTCAGCATCTTCCGAGCCTCCACTGGGCTCTCTCCAGCAGTTCCTTGGTTCTCTGGAGCTGGGGAGCCCAGGACTGGACACAGTTCGGCAGCTGTGGCCTGACTAGGGCAGGGCAGAGGCAGAACAGAACCTCCCTCCACCTGCTGATTACACTGTTTATGCACCCCAGGAGGCCACTGGCCTTCTTGGCCATGAGGGCATGTTGCTGGCTCGAGAAAAGCTTGTTGTCCACCAGCACTGCAGGCAGCTTGTGCCTCTGGCCAGGCCCACACATGTGTCTCTGTGTACCTGTCTGTTACATGTCTGATGTCTGTTCAAGCAAAGCCATATGTGCTCAGTGGCTGTTGGCACACGTGTCCAATGAGACATCCCCACACATGCTCCACATGTGTCCATCCCTGCCCATGGGGCAAGAACCCATGTACCTCTCCATGTTGTGGCTCCGTATGTCCCATACCATGCCTCTACACATGACACAGCCCTGCCCATGCCCACGTTCCTTCAACCTCAGGACCTTCCAGGTGCCCACACTCACCTTGTGAATGCCTCATGTCTCCAGGTGTGTCCCTGACCACGCATGTGCCCTCTGCCCATGCCCCTGTGTGCCCATGGCCCTGTCCATCCCCACCCAAGCCCCATACCTTGCATCTTGGCAGCAGCAATCACATCCCCTGCAGACATGCTGGAGACGTTCACCAGGTAGACAGGGCAGTGGGTCTGTGGAGAAGGGGTCAGTGCTGATGTCCCCGTGGGGACCTCAGTTCCACCATGGAACCGAGGTGCCCATCCAACATACAGCTCAGGAGCACTCACCCTGTTGGCAATGGTGATGACACGGTGTGTGGCTTCAGCTTCCAGCTGTGGAGAGAGCAGGCAATGAGGTGTTGGCATCACGTGGCATGGCATGGCATGGCATCCTACTGGGCCTGGTGGCACCAATGGTTGGGTGAAGGGTGCAAGGACGGTGCCAGTTTTGAGGATGCCTCCTGGAGCGTGCCCATGCCAGGCCACCATCTATGGTGTGACACCGGTGGGTCACCTACCTCTTCAGGCCGGCTGATCTCAATACCCTCTGGCCCTGTGATGCCCAGGTCCAAAGCTTCCTTTGCTCCCTGTGGTATTGAGAGGGGGTGTCAGGATTAGGGGGGATGACACAGGAGGCTCCAAACATGTGACTAGGTGACAGTACTCCCAACTCTTGGCGCTCACCTCGGCCACCAACTCGCCGTTCTCGGCGTGGACGCGGGCGATGGCACCGATGTCACGACAAGCCCGGAAGACCTGGTAGAGCTCGCTGTCCCGCAGCATGTAGAGGTCCTTGTAGGTCATGAACATCTGGAAGGAGTTCACTCCCTTCTCCCGTACCAGCGTCTCCATCTCTGCTTTCACCTGTGGCAGGATGGAGAGGTCAGGGTGGTTGGGGATGGGACATGGTGGCTCCAGGGTGGGTGGGAAGCGATGGGACCTGCTCCTCACCCTGCAACAGGGCAGCGACTGACACTTTGTCCTTGAGGGTGCAGGATTTGTATGTGCACTCCTGGGGTGATCTGGGGAGTGACAGATGCTGAGGAGGGGCATGGGGGAGTAAGGGCTGGGATTTTGCTGGCCATCATGTCGTGACATGATCTGGCCTGCCTGGATCCCCAGGGGGCAACCATTCTGTCTCCATCCAGCCCCAGCTCTAGTCAAGCCATGGGGTACCTAGGGGCTGGGGTCTCCCTGCAGCGTGACCGGGAGCAACCCGACTCAAGCCAGTCCTGATCCTGCTCCAGCAGCTTTGGAAGGGATTGCAGGGGCTGAGTGCATCATGGGCTGGGGGCTGAGCAGGGACCAACCAGAACCACCACCACCACCACGGGGGTCACGCTGGAGGATGGGACCACCATGCCCAGGCGCCCTTGGTGCCCTCCTCTGTGGAACAGCAGTGCCCAGTGAGGGGCTCAGCCCCACAAGGACCTGCTGAGCCCAGCTCAAGGCAGCTCAAAAGGCAGCCTGGGGGCTCAGCCTAGCCCACCCCCACCAAGCAGCTAATGGGATCAGTGGGGCTGGGAGAATTAGCCCTGGTCCTAGCAGCTGCTAGTGGGCACTGGCTGTGGTGCCACCCACACCACCCTGGGGCAGTGGGTCCTCACCTTGGGTGCCCACCAAGTGATGCCCATGTGCAGGGCATAGTCACAGCAGACTTTGGGGTCTGCCAGGCTGCGGCACTTCTCGTAAGCATCCAGCAGTGAGGTCTCCTTGTCAGGCAGGACATGGCCAATGATCATTGTTGTGCCTCCCACCAGGGCTGCCTGTGGGTTACAAAGGTTTGCAGAGACAGGGTTCAATCCACCCGTGGATTGTGTCCCTGGGTGCCCACAGCGCCACAGGGCAGGACTAATCTTGCCTGGCTACAAGTGGGGCTGATCCCTGTGCAACAGAGCTGAGGTGGGCACAACGGGGGCACAGCCATGCTCACAGGCAGGTAGGCACCCTGGGCTGGGTGCTGTTGCAGGCAGGGAGCTCTCTGAATCACCCTGGGATGCAACCACCCCCCTGCAGCACCTAACCTTGCCAACAGCTGCCTGGTGGCAGCTGCACATCTGGGAGCATGACACATGTGGAGGGTCCAGCCCTGCTGCCCATCAAGGCACTGACTGTCCCTCTCTCCACCCCCTACCCCAGCACCACCTCCCGGATTTGGGGTGCAAAGTGGATGCCCATGAGCACCACGGCCCCCACAACTGCACCTCTGGCACTGGGCAGATGCCCAGCCCAACCCTGGAAGCACTGCTGGGGGAGCCAGAGAGAGGCACCCCCAATGCCTTGGGGACACGTGTGGGCAGCAGGGCAGGTGCTGTGTCCCCAGCTCACCCAGTCCAGCTAATCCCCAAAGCTCCTTTAGCAATTGGCCCTTGTGGGCTGGTGCAGGCGCTGGCACCAGGCTATGAGGCAGCAGGACAGGACAGGACAAGGAGCAGGGGGTGCGAGGGGTGGCGTTGGGGCGGGGGGGGATGCTAGGGGTGACATGGGGGCGCCCACAGTCACTCCACCAGCCCCCTGCCCTCCAGGATATTTCAGTGCCCCTCACGGAGCCATGTCATTGGACTGTCCCCCAACCATTCTGTTGCAGTAGCCATGGCAGAGCCAAGCCCCCTGCCCAGGGACACTGGTGCCAGCCACGGCCCGTGCTGTCCTGGCACAATGGGTGCTCTGTGTGGGATGCTGCAGACAACCGGTCCCGGTACTGCCCAGGACAAGGCCATCTCAGCCCCTTGACATTCCCAGGCTGTGGCACCCAGTGCATGGCACCATCACCCACAGTAGGGTCCTGCAATGCACAGAGGACTCCAAGCTGGGTTGGCACTGCAGAACATCCCTGTACCAGCAAAGGTGAGGAAGGAGGATGCTCAAAGCAAAGGGACTTGAGGGCTGAGGACATGGGGACAGGCAGTGCTATGCCAGGCTGCCAAGAAGGCAATGCTGCCCTCAGTGCCAAGGCAGAGCCTGCCCACACCACCTAGCTCCCATCAGCAGAACATTCTCTCCTGCCTGGCATTCCCTTTGGCTATGGATGTTCCACACCAACACCCTGCAGCATCAGCATCCCAAGGAGCAGGGACCGCCCCCCCTCCAAGAGCTGGGAGCAAACCTATGGGCCAGGGGCTCAGGGTGGGAGGGGCAGGCAGAGCATGCAGGGCAGGGGGAGGAGCACAGCCAGGTGGTACCTTGGTGCCGTGATAGAAGTCATCCACGCAGGTGGCGTTCATGAAGGTCTGGTGGAAGTGGGTGCTGGTGTCTATGCCACCGGGGATGACAAGCTTGCCGGTGGCATCGATGACCTTGGCCCCACCGGGGATCATGAGCTCTCGGCCCACTTGCTGGATGATACCGTTCTCGATGTAGACATCAGCCTCCAGCGTGCAGTCGTCATTCACCACCTTCCCCCCCTTGATGAGGATCCGCATGGTGGCCGCGTTGGCGAGCATGGCGCTGCAAGGGCGAGCGTCAGCCCCGGGATGGCTAACGGGTGACCCAGTCCCACGCAAATCCCAAGGCACAGAGTGGGGCTCACCCCCATCGCCCACCCTTGGTGGTCCCAGCCTGGCATGGTAGTGCTGCCATGGCGAGACACCGCCCCCCCCCGCCCGGCACGGTGACCCAGAGCCGGCTGACTACGGGCAACCCCGCGGCTGCGCACCCGCCATGCCCATCCCCACCCCGGGCCGTGTCAACACTGGATTATCCTGGGAAATCCGCGTCGGGGGGGAGGCTGGGGGGACTCAGGTGGTGAATCCGAGGACTGCCACCCTCCTGAGCCCCCTCACCCCCACCTCTGCTCTAGTGACATCAGCCTGCACCTCATCCCCATGCAGTGTATCTAGCACCCAGAGCTGGCCACAGAACAGGGCTGCTGGCCCCCCAGCAGCCATCCTTGCCCACCTTGCTCCAGTGGCACCGTAGGGTGGTTATTGCCAGCAAGGAGTGGGGTTGGCACCATCACTAGGTCCTCTGCCCCATGACCCTGCAGGGTGCCAGCTTTGCAGCATGGGGACCCCTGTGCAACCCTTCCAGCAGCGAAGGACATCCCCAGACACGATCTATAACTCATGTGGTAAATGAAGGTCAAACATCATCGACCATTTGAGCAGTGACAGCGCGTGCTGGCTGTGGGGGACCCCACAAGGACCCCTGCCCCATAACAACCCCCTCTCTCCTCTCAAGGACTCCTGTAGTGCTGCCTCCAGACAGGTCCCAGAATACCCATGTGGACAGCGTGGCACTGCCCAGCATGGAGCCATGGGGGAGAGGATGCTGCTGGCATGGGCATGGTCCCTCATGACACTCCTGCTCCCTGCAGCCGCTCTACGTGGAATGCTGGGAGCAGGAGCACCTCTCCAAAGGGACTGTCCTGAGCACATGCCAACCATTCCCAGCTGCCCAGTGAAATGCCAGCACAGCAGCAAATGGCTTCCCTGGGCGCTGGACCTAGCAGGGAGCCGTGATGGCCACCTTGACCTCGCCTCCAGCTGAGCATTCCTGGCAGGAGCAGCTGCCCGAGGAGGGCAACTGGCTGTGCCCTAATCCTGGAGCCCATCACGGGCATGATCTTTTCTCCTAGGGCTTGGCAATGGCAGTGCCAGCCTCATCCTGCTGCTTTGCCAATGGCATAGGACCACAGCGGGCACCTGCTCCCTTGCCATGGGGAATGCTCCTGGGAAAGGCAGTCCCTGCCCTGCCAGGAATGCCACTGCCATGCACAGCTGTGCCTGCTGCAGCAAAGGGGTCCCAGAGGGGCCGAGGTGGGATGGCAGCGACATTCCTGCTGGCAGCAGCTCCTATCCAGCATGCCGAGCTGCCATGGCATGCTGGGCACCGGTAGCCCAGTGTGGTTGGTCCTGGGGGACCTCCTCGGTCCCCACTGCCACCCAGCTCTGCCTCAGGCACACAGAGAGCTGTGCTGGAGGGCACCTGGACCCATGGGTGTGCTGCCAGGGGTGAGGAGGATTAAGGGGACAAGAGGGGCATCCGCAGCCAGGATGGAGCAAGATGTCAAGGCAGAGACTGACCTTGGTGGGGTGAGGCCCCACAGGAAACATGCTCATGCCCATGACAGATGTGATGGTGCTCATGGGACATGTGCCGGTGCTCACTGCCCCCCTGAGCTCACTCCTCACCCAAGACATCAAAGCAGGGGTGGGCCAGGCAGGATGGAGCTGGTGAGGAGTGGGAAGGGGAGGTGCGGGAGGGAGGTGGTGCACAGCACCCCGAGATGAAAGCAGGTTGCTGTGATGGATGGATCTGGAGCACGGCAGCATGCGGGGAGGCAGCTCCAGCCTGTGGCAACATCTGCCAGCAGTGCCACAGCACCCACCCGACACGGGGGAGATGAGGACAGAGGGCACCCACCCGTTGTGACCAGGGCATGGCAGAGCCTGGTGGGCATCGGTGGATGGATGCCTACAGGGTGAGGTGCTGGCTGTGGGGACAGATCATTGCTTGGGGACACAGGAGAGGGCAAGCCTGGCATGGGCTGGACACAATGCCACGGATGAGGGCTGGCAGCTCAACATGCTGCCGGTGGCCTTGACCACCACGATGCTACCCACACCACTGCCACCACACTCCTCCCACCTTGCTGTGCCAAGCTCCTTTCCTGTCACTTCCTCGAGGATTAGGACAGCCACACACCACTCCCAGCCAAGCCCTGCTGCCACTTCATGCCTTTCACTGACAGCAGCTGGCACATCAGTCCCTGTGCTCAGCCCAGGTTGCCCACTAGAGACAGCCTGGCACACCAGTTCCTCCCAGTTCATACCCAGTCCCTCCCAGCTCACACCCAGTCCCCTTCCATTTCACACTCACTACCCCCAGTGACTCTGCCCCTCTGTCCCCCAGTCCATGCTGTTGTACCAACATGGCACAGCCTTGCCCTGGGCATGGGCTCTTGCTCATGCCTCAACAGACTGCCTGGCACACCAGTTCCTCCCGGCTTACATCCTGTCCCCCCAACAGCTCACACCAATCATCCCCCGGGGTTCTACCCCTCTGTCACCCATGGAGCCCATGCTGTGATACCAGTATGGCACAGCCTTGCTGATGCCCCAGCGAGCCGTGGTGGCACAGCTGGCATCAGTCAGCAGCAGTGGCAGTGTCTGCTCACTGAGGCAGTGGCAGGAGGTTTCTGCCAGACAACAGGTTCCCTGGGCAGGGCAGAAATGCAACGTCAGCACTGGGGGAAGAAGAGGGGGGGTACAAACATCCTTGGGGACCCCCTGCCTGCTCCACTTGTCCATCCCTGGGCGCAGCCAGCCATGGAGATGCTTCCCAGTATCATACAAAGCAGCATGGCTTTCTCCGGGGGTTTGCAGCCTCCCCCCCTCCCCACAGCACCCACCGGCTGCTCCACCACTGTGGGGACAGCTGTGACCCTGGCAGGACAAAGGGATCCCCTGCTCCCAGTGGGGGCTGCTGGGGGTGGGTGGAGTGGGCACCTGTTGGGGCCTTTGTGCCAGGGTGGTGGGGGCTGCACGCAGAGCTGCATTGTGTGGCCAGGCGAGGCCAGGGGCCTCCAACACCACCCCCTCCTTTTGTCTGCGCTGGTGAGACCCCCTAGCACCCACCCTCCTGGCACCCACCTTGTCCCCAGCACCCACCATGGTCAGCTGGGCCCTGACCAGGACCCTCCTTTGTCAAGGCAGGATGAGCCCCACTGGTGACACCAATTCATGGCCACTGCCTCTCCACGGCTGGCAGCACTGGCAACTGGGTGGGCATCAACCCCTGCCCTGGAGATGCCATTTGGAGGGGATTGGGGGGGGTGTCACAACCACTGTGTCCCTCTCCAGCCCTGTCCCTTCTCTGGCTTCATTCTAGGCATAGCCAGGCATTGGGCCTGGGTTGCCCTGCCCCGGTGCTGGGGGCTCCCAGTCTGTCCCCCCTTGGCACCACGAGCTCTGGTGGCAGGGTGATTGAGCCACCACCCCATGAGGGACAAGGAGACCCATACGGTGACCAGGGGACTGTGATCCACGTGTGAAGGGTCAAGGATGCTCCGGCAGTGCCACCAAGCCCCGGGGATGCTGCATGCATGCCAGCAGCCAGTGCTGGTCCCCTTCGGGCACCTTGGCACCGCGTGTGGCACTGCATGGCACGGCCACACCCGAGAGTGCAGCAGGGCGAAGTGTCACAGCCGAGGGGTGACAGTGCCCGGTGGGACCCTCCCCAGCCCAGTGACAGGGTCCCTTGTCACACCCAGGGTGTGCCAAGCGAGAGCATCGCAGCCATCACTGCGGCAGGCACCGGACCTAGGGGTGCTGCTAGCCCTTTTGAAGAGCTGCGGGGGGGGGACAAAGGAGCCGGAGAGGGGGACACCGGAGCTGAGGAGGGGGTGCCCCCAGGCAGACAGCCTGTGCCTGCCAATGCCCGGCGTGGGATGCAGGACCCCGGGGGCAAGGTGCGGGGGCAGCAGGGTGGCACAGGGTGAGGAGCGGGGGGGTGGGGAGGTGGGCTGTGGTGGGGTCTCGGTACCCGGTTCCCCGTGGGTAGGTGGAGGGGAGGGAAGGGCATGGCTGGGCCCCGGCCCCGGGGCGGCCCCGCAGACAAAGCCCCGGTGCCGCCCAGCACAAAGGATGCTCCGAGCCGGGGCGGGGCCGCCCGGGAGCCCCCCGTGGAACAATGAACCGGGTCCAGTGGGATACCCCCTCCTCTCCCACGACCGTCCGTGCACTCCGCACCCCGAATGGCCCCGGGGGTCCGCTCCCCGCGCACCTGCTGCTCCGCAACCTATCGCGACACGTCGCCGACAAAAAAGAGCCAAGCCCGTTCGGGAGGGGCGGCCCCATCGCCGCATACACACACATCCCCGCCAAGGCGAGCCCTTCATGCTGTCACGACACCATCTCTCTGTCGCGACAGGTGGAACTCGGCGTAAATATGCGGGAGGGTGGGGGAGTAGCACATATTCCCCCCCTTTATGCCGTGCCACACCTCGCCAGGCGCCCGCCCCCCGCATATACCCCTCCCCACCTATCGCGACACCGCCCGCCCGTCGCGACACACACACCTGCTGCGATTGTCGCGCCCGTCGCGATGCGGCCGCCGCAAGGCACGTCCTAAACGCGTGAGAATAGACCACCCACCCCCTCCATCATCACTCCCGCACTCCCCTCCCGACCCCGTCCTCTCCGGTACCTCCCGCTCCTGCTCCCGCTCCTGCTCCCGCTCCGCCTGCACCCGCCAGCCGCGATCGCCTCTCACCCAAACGTGCGTGATGGGCGGGGCCTGCCCGCCCGGCTCCCAGCCAATCGCTGCGCTCCTTTCCCGCCTTGAGAGGGCGTGGCCAGCAGGGTTAGGCTGCGCGCCGCCTTGATTGACAGGAGCGGTGGAGGGGGCGGTGCCGGCGCTCAGGATCACGCCCAGCGGCGGACACCTGCCGGCGCGGTTGCCGTGGTGACCGGAGACGAGTGACAAAGGGCCGAGGGGTGCCCCCCGATGACCGCAAACTCCCCTCCCGGGCCTGACCCTTGGGACCACCTGCTACCCTTTGACTCTCCCACCACCACTGCTCCTAACCCCATCATCCTCTCAAGGTACACATCCCCCTCCCACATGGTACCTCCCCTGGCACCCAATGGCCAGCCCATGGCACCCAGTGGGCTCCCATGGCATGCAGTGAACCCCCTTATGGCATGCTCATAGTACCTAATGGTACCATCAACTGCTGGTAGCACTCCATCATCTGCTGGGACCCCGCTGACCACCAGAACCTCACCCTTACCTGAACCCCATCACTTGTGTTGCGATCTAATCACCCACTGCTGGAACCCCACTGAGTCCCCATTATCCACTGGAATCCCATCACTGTCTGGACCCCACCACCCATTGAGACCCAACCACCTGCACTAGGACTCACTCCCCAGGACCTGCTGGGGCCATTGAGAGGATGCAGAGCCCAGGACCGGGAGGACACAAGTTGTCCAGTATCAGGAGGACATATTGCCCAGGATTGAGAGGATGCAGAGGACATGGAGCCCAGGACTGGGAGGACAAGAGCCCAGGGCCAGGTGGACACAGAGCCTGGGATCAGGACGACATGGATCCCAGGACCAGCAGGATGCAGAGACCAAGACTGGGAGAACACAAAAGCCCAGGACTGGGAAGATGTGGAACCCAGGACCAGGAGGATGTGAAGATGTGGAACCCAGGACCCTCCCGATGTGAAGATGTGGAACCTAGGACCAGCAGGATGTGGAGGACACAGAACCCATGATCAGGAGGACAGGCTCCAAGAGGATGAAGACGACATGGAAGCCAGGTAGCATGAAGACAAGGAAGACATGGAGCCCATTAAAGGATGCAAAGGACACGAAGCACAGGCCTGGGATGACAAGAGCCCAGGGCCAGGAGGACATGGAACCCAGGAATGCAAGGACATGGAGGACATGGAACCCAGGGACAGGAAGATGTGGAAACCAGGGCCAGGAAGATGTGGGCCTTGGGACCAGGAGGATGCAGAGCCCGAGAGTGCGAGGAGACAGAGCCCAGGACCAGGAGGATGCAGAGCCCGAGAGTGGGAGGACATAGAGCCCAGGACCAGGAGGACCGTAGAACCTAGGGCCAGGAGGATGCGGAGCCCAAGAGCGGTAGGAGGTGGAGCCCAGGAGTGGGAGGACAGACGCAGGGGCAGGAGGACGCAGAGCACAGCACCACAGACCAGGTATGGGTTTTTTTGTTGTTTTTTTTTAATCTTTTTTCTTTTTTTCCTCTTTTTTTGCTCTTTTTCTTTTTTTTTTTTTTGCACAAAAACAGTACATTTATTCAAGTGTTCTCCAGCACAAGTACATTAGAAAGGAGCTCGTCTGTATTATACTCTTCTGGGCACCAAAGAAAGAAAGAAAGAAAAAGAACCAAAAAACAAAACAAAAACCAAAAATGAAGAAAAAAACCCCAAAACAAAATGAAGGAGGAGGAGGATGGGATGGAAGCGGAACGCAGACAGACTTCCTACATCGGCTGCACGCATTTGACCTTTAATTAGTTGAGAACAGCTATGTCACAGCAATACTTACACAGATACAACAGTGCCGGGCGAGCCCGCGGCCAGAACCCTACGGTGAGATGCACAAGTAGTCAGCGGCAATAAATAGAGAAACAACCCTAAAAAAACCCCAAAAACAAAAAAAAAAAAACCAACCCAAACCAAAATACAAACTGACAGGAAAAAAAAAAAATAAGAAGAAAACAACAAAACAAAACCAAAAAGAAAAAGGGACCAAGAGAAAAAGAGGGGAAAAAAAAATGNCGCGATGCGGCCGCCGCAAGGCACGTCCTAAACGCGTGAGAATAAACCACCCACCCCCTCCATCATCACTCCCGCACTCCCCTCCCGACCCCGTCCTCTCCGGTACCTCCCGCTCCTGCTCCCGCTCCTGCTCCCGCTCCGCCTGCACCCGCCAGCCGCGATCGCCTCTCACCCAAACGTGCGTGATGGGCGGGGCCTGCCCGCCCGGCTCCCAGCCAATCGCTGCGCTCCTTTCCCGCCTTGAGAGGGCGTGGCCAGCAGGGTTAGGCTGCGCGCCGCCTTGATTGACAGGAGCGGTGGAGGGGGCGGTGCCGGCGCTCAGGATCACGCCCAGCGGCGGACACCTGCCGGCGCGGTTGCCGTGGTGACCGGAGACGAGTGACAAAGGGCCGAGGGGTGCCCCCCGATGACCGCAAACTCCCCTCCCGGGCCTGACCCTTGGGACCACCTGCTACCCTTTGACTCTCCCACCACCACTGCTCCTAACCCCATCATCCTCTCAAGGTACACATCCCCCTCCCACATGGTACCTCCCCTGGCACCCAATGGCCAGCCCATGGCACCCAGTGGGCTCCCATGGCATGCAGTGAACCCCCTTATGGCATGCTCATAGTACCTAATGGTACCATCAACTGCTGGTAGCACTCCATCATCTGCTGGGACCCCGCTGACCACCAGAACCTCACCCTTACCTGAACCCCATCACTTGTGTTGCGATCTAATCACCCACTGCTGGAACCCCACTGAGTCCCCATTATCCACTGGAATCCCATCACTGTCTGGACCCCACCACCCATTGAGACCCAACCACCTGCACTAGGACTCACTCCCCAGGACCTGCTGGGGCCATTGAGAGGATGCAGAGCCCAGGACCGGGAGGACACAAGTTGTCCAGTATCAGGAGGACATATTGCCCAGGATTGAGAGGATGCAGAGGACATGGAGCCCAGGACTGGGAGGACAAGAGCCCAGGGCCAGGTGGACACAGAGCCTGGGATCAGGACGACATGGATCCCAGGACCAGCAGGATGCAGAGACCAAGACTGGGAGAACACAAAAGCCCAGGACTGGGAAGATGTGGAACCCAGGACCAGGAGGATGTGAAGATGTGGAACCCAGGACCCTCCCGATGTGAAGATGTGGAACCTAGGACCAGCAGGATGTGGAGGACACAGAACCCATGATCAGGAGGACAGGCTCCAAGAGGATGAAGACGACATGGAAGCCAGGTAGCATGAAGACAAGGAAGACATGGAGCCCATTAAAGGATGCAAAGGACACGAAGCACAGGCCTGGGATGACAAGAGCCCAGGGCCAGGAGGACATGGAACCCAGGAATGCAAGGACATGGAGGACATGGAACCCAGGGACAGGAAGATGTGGAAACCAGGGCCAGGAAGATGTGGGGCTTGGGACCAGGAGGATGCAGAGCCCGAGAGTGCGAGGACATAGAGCCCAGGACCAGGAGGACCTTAGAACCTAGGGCCAGGAGGATGTGGAGCCCAAGAGCGGTAGGAGGTGGAGCCCAGGAGTGGGAGGACAGACGCAGGGGCAGGAGGACGCAGAGCACAGCACCACAGACCAGGTATGGGTTTTTTTGTTGTTTTTTTTTTAATCTTTTTTCTTTTTTTCCTCTTTTTTTGCTCTTTTTCTTTTTTTTTTTTTTGCACAAAAACAGTACATTTATTCAAGTGTTCTCCAGCACAAGTACATTAGAAAGGAGCTCGTCTGTATTATACTCTTCTGGGCACCAAAGAAAGAAAGAAAGAAAAAGAACCAAAAAACAAAACAAAAACCAAAAAAGAAGAAAAAAAACCCAAAACAAAATGAAGGAGGAGGAGGATGGGATGGAAGCGGAACGCAGACAGACTTCCTACATCGGCTGCACGCATTTGACCTTTAATTAGTTGAGAACAGCTATGTCACAGCAATACTTACACAGATACAACAGTGCCGGGCGAGCCCGCGGCCAGAACCCTACGGTGAGATGCACAAGTAGTCAGCGGCAATAAATAGACAAGCAACCCTAAAAAAACCCCAAAAACAACAACAAAAAAAACCAACCCAAACCAAAATACAAACTGACAGGAAAAAAAAAAAAATAAGAAGAAAACAACAAAACAAAACCAAAAAGAAAAAGGGACCAAGAGAAAAAGAGGGGAAAAAAAAAATGAACCTGGGGGTGGGGGTGGAGGGGTGGTTGCTCTTGGAGGACAGGAGGAGGAGGAGGAGGATGCAGGGCTGGGATGGGGGAAGTGGGGTCCAGGCTGAGCCAAATCAGAGAGGGAGGGAGGGAGAGGAAGGGAGCGAACTCTTCTACGCGATTATTCCTCGGGAGGATGAGTACATGATTTCCCCACAAATAGTTAAGCGTCAGCTACTTCAATGCCTAGGCTAAAACACATGAAATCTCTCGTTTAGGTTTCAAGTACAAA
>VWZX01005383.1:0-12489 GCA_013399015.1 Galbula dea | reverse complement strand
AATAATAATATATAAGAGTAAAATAATAGTGCTCTTTGAAACTCCACTACAAGGAACAAAACAAACAGTCATTGTCCAGACAGCAGACTTAATTTAACAATATATATTCTTAATAAAATGTTTTAGCACCGTGTTTGTCACCCACTCCCTCGGCGGATCTTAAGGAATTTAGGCTTTATATTTTTTGTTGTTGTTTGGTTGTTTATTTTCTTTTATTTTCTCTTTTTTTTTTTCCCTCCATTCGATTAGTTTGTTTCTCCTGTTTTCACTGATTCATCTAGGGGCTGTGCAACAAATATTTCTGGGTTTGCTTTAAAAAAAAGAAGTGAGTCGGGGACGTTAAAAACTGAACATCTTTTCCCCCCACGGGTGGGTGGCCCCACGTTCCCCAGCACCCACTGAGCTGCCACCACCAAGCCGAGCCGAGCCAAGCCCGGCCGTGCGTGTCCCCTCCCCCTCCGGTGCCTTCCCAAGTTGTGCCACGATGGGAATGTGCTTCCCGTTGGCACCGGCTCCGGCACCGGCATCCCAGCCGCGGGGGGGCACCCAGAGCAGGTGCCGGAGTCGCTTGGGATGCACCCAAGACCGCACCAGGCTGGCACCCGACCCAGGAACGGCACCGTGGGTCCAAGAGGGTCCCAGGGAAGCGCTGCAGGACGGTGCCAGGGTGGTGCCAGGCTGGTGTGGTGCGGTGGGGTCCGCTGGGACCCCCAGACCCTGCTGTGGGGCTGTGCCAGGCTCCCAGCTGGCACTGCAGGACCTGCAACCTGTGCTGCAAGGCAGTGCCAGGCTCGCCTGTGGTGCTGCATGGCTGTGCAGGATCTAGAATTGGTGCTGCAAGGCCATGCAGGATTTGTAATTGGGGCTGCAGGACCTGCAATGAGCACTGCAAGGCCACGCAGGATCTGCAACCAGTGCTGCAGGACCTTGCATGGATATGCAACCAGTATTGCAGAACCATGCAGGACCTGCAACTGGCCTGCAAGGCTATGCAGGGTCTGCGAGGCCAGGCAGGGTCTGCAACTGGTGCTGCAGAGCCATGCAGGACCTGCAGCCAGCACTACAAGGCCATGCAGGACCTGCAACTGGTGCTGCAGTACCACATAGCTCTTGCACTGGGTGCTACAGAGCCCTGCAGGAACTGCAGAGAGCACTGCAGGGCCAGGCAAGACTTGCATGCAATGCTGCAGGGCCATGTAGCACTTGCAGCAGGTGCTGTGGAGCCCTGCAGGACACTGCTGCAGGACCACTCAGCACTTGTCCTCAGCCCTGCAGCAGCAGGCAGGACCTGCCCGTGGGGCAGCACTCCTGTGCCCGATTTATCACAGGGCAGCGCAGGATGCGGCCCCCGGGACCGAACCGGTTCCCACAACCCCTGGCTCAGCCCCCGGGGCCGGGGTGGGGGCCACATCCTGCCTCGCCTCCTTTACCACCCGGCGAAGCAGGACCCCGCGGTGCCCCCGCCGTGGCCACCCCCTGCCAGCTCAGCACCCTCATGCTATCCACGCCGACGGAGGGGTCTCCGAGCCCCCTCCGGGTAGCACCAGGCGCGGTGGGGAGGTGGGGGGTCCCCGGGGTCCCCCCCTCCTGCCCTCTCTGCCGCCATCGGTCCCAGCACCTCTCCAGCACCCTAGGGCCGCCGGCACTGCTCGTTGCCAATTAGCCAGCACCCCGCAGCGAGCGGCCGGCGGCCCCCCCAGCACCTTTCACAGTTACAGAAGAGATGGCGACGGGCTGGAGACCCTCCAGGAGCCTCCCCTCGTGCCGTAGCACCAGTCCTTGCCCCCGCCGGAGCCCCCCTGGGTTCCAGCACCGGGCACAGGATCCGGCCACCCCAGTGGGGTACCGGGGCTGTGGGACAATGGCCTCCCCGCACCGAGCCGGACCCGCAAGACTTCTCACGGCACCCAAAAAAAGCTGCCAGACAAGTAGCACCATCCACAGCAATGCCAGCACCCTGCCTGCACCCGGGGCTCCTTCTCTTGCATTGCCAACACCACCGCAGCTCCCGGCCCCCTGCGACCGGGGCTGCCTGCTCTCAGCACCCGCAGCGCGGCGTTATCCCCGTGCCCACCAAGCACCGAGCGGGCACTCATCACCCCGCAAAGCGGCTACGAAGCCAACCCCGGCACGGGGCACCTATGGGACACAAGTAACTCCAAACCCGTGCCAGGACAGAGGAGCGATGCCGCAGGTAGCACCAGGAGCCCATCCCAGCTCACCAGGGCATCGCCCTCCCATCAACCAGCCTCGCCCTAGCTCCACAGATGTAGCACCAAGGTCAGGGGGACCCGCAGCCATCCCTATCCCTGTGCTGAAAGCGTCCCAGCAACGCTCCGGCACCACTCCATCCTACGGCAGGCAAGAACCGGCTTCGCAGCACCCATGCCCCGTCCCGGTGGGCAGGAACGGGCAAGGAGCATCCCCTGTGCCCCTGGCACCAGCAGGTCGGGGCAAGGGGACAACCAGCACCACGTACGCAGAAGAGCACCAGTACGTTTGTGTGCGTGGCGGGCAGCGCAGCGCAGGGCAGGACAGGGCAGGGCGAGCGGCACGGGCAGGGCAGGGCAGGGTAGGGTGACCATCGCCATCGCCATCACCTCCACCACCACCACCAGTGGCACCACAGCCAAGGGAGGCAGATTCCTTTAAAGGACAGAAAAAGGTTATTGCATGACTCGGGATGGAGATGCTTCCTGCCCGGCCGCTGTGCCCTCCCCAGCCCTGTCCCGCGCTGCTCGGCTCGGGAGCTCAAGGCCTGGCAACGTAAGGCAACATGGAAGCTGATGTCTCGACTCACCCCGCTGTTTAAAAGCACCATTATGAAGTCAGGTTGTACAGTAGTAACAGTACCTTTTATATATATATATATCTATATCTCATATCTATCATATATATATAAACTGTAAACAAGAGGTAACAGCGGCATCTAGAATTTGCTTTCTTCAAGGTTTCCCGTGTGGTAGGCACCCAAAAAAATACTGTAGAAAAGGTGTGTGTTGTGGTGTGTGTGTGTGTTCTCGGCTTCCCTGCCACTTGGGTTGGCTCCTTATCACCAGTGAACGGTGCTGGTGGAATCAAAAAGAGTGAGAGGCTCAGTCGCTGGGCGGTTGCGGAGCCGGTGAAGCACCTTTCCCTGCCGCTGCCGCACGCTCCCCACGAGCTAGCCAGGCTACCGCACACTCCCCATGAGCTAGCCGGGCTGGTGACTGGGGCTGCAAGCTAGCCAGGCTACTTACTGTCTGCTCCCCGTGAGCTAGCCGGGCTGCTGCGCACTCCCCATCATCTAGCTGGGCCAGTGACCAGGGCTGTGAGCTAGCCAGGCTACTGTGCGCTTCCTGCAAGCTAGCTGGGCCGGTGACCGGGCTACGAGCTAGCCGGGCTACTGCACACTCCTCGTGAGCTAGCCAGGCTGGTGACCAGGGCTGTCAGCTAGCCAGGCTACTGCACTGCCTGTGAGCTTGCCAGGCTACTGCATGCTCCTTGTGAGCTAGCCAGGCTGGTCACCAGGGCTGTGAGCCAGCCAGGCTACTGCACACTCCCCATGAGCTAGCCAGGCTACTGCACTGCCTGTGAGCTTGCCAGGCTACTGCACACTCCACGTGAGCTAGCCAGGCTGGTGACCAGGCCTGTCAGCTAGCCAGGCTACTACACACTCCCTGTGAACTAGTCAGGCTACTGCACGCTCCCCGTGAGCTAGCCGGGCCAGCGGCTGTGGCTGCCAGCTAGCCCGCGCTCGGTGCGGACGGAGCAGGGGATTTTCTCCCTTCACCTCCGCCCTCTTCCCGGCTGGGGCTTTCCCACTGCCCGTTTCCCCTCCTCTGAGAGCGGAGCGGTGCCGAGGGAGGGCGACTCACTCGTCCCAAGCACCGCTGCTCCGAGAAGCGGAAACCAAACCAACAGGAAAACCCAGCCAGAAAAAAAACACCAAAAAAAAACAACCAAAAAAAAAAAGCAGAAAATTAAAAGGTTTCCCCTCCCCTTCCCCCCTCCCCCCCCCCAAAAAACTGGGTTTGGTTTTTTGTTTGCTTTCCTTTCCCCTCCCCACCCCTTTTTCTGTTTTTCCATTTCCTTGTGGGTTTTTTTTCTCTCGTTGTTGGTTGGTTTGGTTTTTCTTTTTGTGTTTGTTTGTTTGTTTGTTTGTTTTCCAATAGGCTAAAAGCTGAACCTTGGGAATTCAGGAGAGGACACCGAACCCTTTCGCTCGGGGAGAGGTGGCGGCGTGCTGGGTTCCTGGCGGGCTGCGGAGATCTCCTCTTCTCTTCTGGGTGCTGACTCTTTCTCTTCTCATTCCATGTTTTCACTTCTCTTGGCGTGGATGGGGTTTTGCTTCTGACTTCGCTCCGTGCGTCACCAGTTCCTGTCTTGTCCCTCTTTAAACACAGGCAAAGTATTCCTTCAGGGGAGCAAAGAGGTGACGGATCACCGGCACGCTCCAGGATCTGCCGAGCAGTCTCTGCCGGGCCAGGCGGCTCATGTTGGACACGTCCGTGTAATGCACCGGGAAACCGAAGACCCTGCAGGGACACCAGGGAGAGGAAAAGGGACCGAAGAGGTGGTGGTCAGGAAGGGTGCTGACCCCATGGGAGGTGGCACTGCCCTCTCCTCTCGCCCACCCGCGCTACCTCTCCATCTCCGTGCACCACAGGATGTCTTCCTTCTCGTTCATGAAGACAGGGAAGTGCTGGTCCTTGCCCTGCTTGATGGAGTTGGAGCGAGTGGTGATAGTTCGCACTTTGCTGAACTGCAAGAGGCAGAGGGCTTGGTCAAACTGGGGGGGGGTGTGGCATGGAGACAACCCCCCCCAAGCACACTGGACCACCAAGGACAACTGGGGGACCTCACGACCTCCCAGCAGGACCCTACAGCAGGATCCCACCACAGCACCTCCTAGCAGAACCCTACACCAGGATCCCACCACGGGACCTCCCAACAGAACCCTACACCAGGATCCCACCATGGGACCTCCCAACAGGAACCCACTGCCCCCCTTGGCCACATCCCTCATCCTGGGGCTGACCTTTGCTATCCTGCCATGCTCCAGGCACTCCTGCAGCTCCAGCTTATCGTTGACTGTGGACGCGAGTGGCCTGGGGAGGAGAGAGAGAGAAGAGTTGGGCATGGGGTGGCAGTGCCACGTCCCCACGCTGGCACAGGACAGCTCAGGGTCTGGGGGGCACTGGGTGGCCAAAGCTGTTTCGGGGGACAATGGCAAGGACCTGCTGAACCCTAAGGGAACCTGCCTGTGCCCACCAGCCTTAGACTACCTTTGAGAGGAACACAGAGGGAAGCTCCGTGCCACCCCAACAGCATGAAGCAGCAAGGACAGGACTGATGTCCTCGATGGGGGCCACCACTCTACTCTTTTGGGGTGTGCTGTCACCCAGAACGACTTTGTGAGCCACTTCAGCTCTCCTCCACCACTGACCATGGTCAGGGGACTCCCAGAGCCACAGCTGGGCTTGGGGAAGGACTCAGGGGTCCAGCCCTTTCCAGAGCCCCTAGTAGCACCTTCCCTCCCCAGTGCCAGACCAGTGGCTACCAGCAGCCCCAGCCCCACAGGGGCACAGCTCAGGGATGTTCTACCAACCTGTTCATCCCAGGAAGGTTCCCCCAGAAGTACCGTGCCCTGTGTGCTGCAGACACTTCTTTGGCATCAATCATGACAGGGTTAGACTGTAAGAAGGGAAGAGAGGTGAGATGTCAGCAAGGAGGGTCAGAAGATTCCCCAGGCCTGGGTCTGGAGGGTGCTGGTGACCCCCTAGGAAGGAAGCACTCACCTCCAGGAAGCGGGAGATGTCCCTCTTGTCGCTCACCCCCATGGCCACCACGTTCTCAAAGAGCCAGAAGAAGGGTCGGTCATCGCCCTCCTTGGGCCGCGCTTCGTGCAGCAGGCGGTAGAACTCGAAGAAGAGTCTCCCGGTGCCCTCTGGGCAGGAGAGAGGGAAAAGGGTTGGGGTCAAGTGGTGGGTGGCTAATGGCAGGGGCCAGCCCCAGACCAGTGGGGACACACTTACCATAGAGGCCCTTCCTGGCCGGGTTAACGATGGAGAGGTCGTTGCAGGGGCTCCCTCCAATCACCAGGTCAAAGGGGCCCCACTCCTGTATCTGCAAGAGGGAGAGACTGTGGTGAGCTCAGTGCTGGCACTGGTGCTGGATGCTGCCACTGGTTATGGGGACACTGCACTGCCCATGGGGGGACACCTGGACAGAGGATATAGGGAGGGGATGAGGGACGAGCTCCCCAAAGGGACAGTCACGGAATCATGTTGGTTGGAAAAGACCTTTGAGATCATCAAGTCCCAACCATTACCCAGCACTGCCAGGGCACCACTAAACCATGGCCCTCAGCACCACATCTCCAGGGCTTGAAAAGCCCTCCAGGGATGGGGACTCCACCCCTGCCCTGGGCAGCCTGGGCCAGGCCTTCACAACCCTTCTGGGGAAGAAATTGTTCCTCATGGCCAACCTGAACCTCCCCTGGTGCAACTGGAGGCTGTTTCCTCTTGTCCTCTCATTTGTTCCTTGGGAGAAGAGCCCAAGCCCCCCCCCGGCTCCAGCCTCCTCTCAGGGAGTTGCAGAGAGTGAGAAAGTCTCCCCTGAGCCTCCTCTTCTCCAGGCTAACCAAGCCCACTTCCCTCAGCTGCTCCTCACCACACTTGTGCTCTAGACCCTTCCCCACCTTCCTTGCCCTTCTCTGGCCACACTCCAGCACCTCAATGTCCTTCTTGGAGTGAGGAGCCCAAAAGTGACCCCAGCATTGGTGGTGTGACCTCCCCAGTGCCCAGGCCAGGAGGACAATCCCTGCCCCAGTCCTGCTGCCACACTCGTGCTGAGCCAAGCCAGGATGCTCTTGGCCTTCTTGGCCACCTGGGGACACTGCTGGATCATCTTCAGCCACTCTTACCCAACCATCCCCCCAAGTCCTTTTCCACCAGCAGCTTTCCACCCACTCTACCCCAAGCCTGGAGTGTCCATGGGGTTGTTGTGCCCCAAGGTCAGGGACCCAGCACTTGGCCTTGTTGACAGTGAGGCCATGCTGGTGAAGTCCACCACATGAGGAGAGGCAGGACAAGAAAAGACCAGACCCATCTAGGGGACACAAGGACACTTTGAGGGAACCCAGTGGCTGCAAGGAGGAGGGAGGCCACAGCAGGGCTGGCTGTCAGGACGTACGTGTTTCTGGGTGACATTTCGGACGTCCCCGACGTACATGATCTTGCCCTGGTGCCTCACCATGCCCACGGTGATGGAGTCCTCGCACACCTCGGAGGCGATGTAGCGATCCACCTGGATGCCCAGGTCCTTCAACACCAGCAGGCCTGTGGGGAGCGGGGCTGGGGTGGGTGGTACATGGGCAACAGGTCCCCCCCACCCCCTGTCCTGACCCATCCCAGCCTGGCAGCACCTTCATCCCCCTGACCCCACCAGAGAATCACAGAATCGTTTTGGCTGGAAGTGACCTCGAAGATGATGGAGTCCAACCATTAACCAGCACTGCCAGAGCACCACTGAACCTTGTCCCTCAGCACCACATCTCCAGGGCTTGGAAACCCCTCCAGAGATGGTGACTTCACTCCAGGACAGCCTGGGCCAGGCCTTGACAACCCTTTTGGAGAAGAATGGACCTCCCAGGGTAGAGCCTACCCCCAGGAAACCCACCCAAGGGGTCCTACAGGTGGCACAGGTGTGTCCATGCTACCACCCCAGTGGGTGTAGGACATCCTGTTGTGGGGTGCAGACAAGCTGTTCACCCCAATCCCTTCTGACCTCCCAACACTGGTCCCCCAAAAGTCCCGAGGAGGGTCCCTGGGGGCCCTCACCCACCTGTGGCGATGCCATCGAAGAGCGAGAGCACCCGGATGGGCTTCCTCTTCTCAGCTGGCACCGGGGGGTACACCTTCGGTGGGTCCTGAAAGGCAAGGGGGGGAGTCACCGGGGTCAGAGGGCAGTGGGGGACATGGGACAGCATGGAGGGAGATGGGGGACAGCAGCGTGGGGGGACATGGGGGACAGGAGGGAGGACATGGGGCAGTTGGGAGGAAGATGGGGGCAGCGGACGGGGGGACATTAGACAGCAAAGAGTGGGGACATGGGACAGCAGGGATGGAGGATGAGGGGGCAGTAGGGAGGGAGATGGGGGAGAGTTGGGAGGGGGTTACATGGGGGTCAGTGAGGAAGAGCTACACGGGGAGGGGGGACAGGGGGGACCAGGAGTTCCTTCCACAGGGGCACTCACAAACTCCTGGTCGTGGTTGTTGGCGAAGAACATCTGGAGGCGTGAGGGCCAGTCCTCTCGCCGCCGCAGCAGCCCGTAGACACCCTTGTGGCCACACATGTAGCAGTTCCAAGGGTCCTCCTTGATGGCTGCCTGGGCTGCCCCTGGGCCCACCAGCAGGTCCACACACTCCACACAGAAGCACCTGGGAGAGAGCCAGGAGCTGGCATCAGTGGCAAGGCTCGGGGCTGGGGTCAGTGAGAACACCTGCCCTTGTCCCATGCTACAACTGTGGCACCACCAAAACCTCCTTAGTCCCACACCAAGACCAGGACATCACCAGAACCTCCCCAGCCCCACACCATCCCCAGACCCTCCCCAGCCCCACACCAGGACCAGGACATCCCCAGACCCTCCCCAGCCCCAGGCTGGGCCGGTGGCCCCAGACCTGCAGCAGTTGTTGTTGCCGCACATGAGCACCTCGCGGCCCCCGCAGCAGATGGTGCAGTAGGACTGGTAGCCGTCGTCGTCATACTGGTATGCGCACTCCAAGAAGCAGTTCTGGGGGAGAGCCAAGGCTTGAGCACGGTGGCACCAGGGGTTGCTCCTGGCAGAGGGACCCAGCAAGGAGACCTCTGGGTCAGGGTGCTTGGGGGGGCCCCAGCTTCATCCTACCATACCTTGCAGTTTTGGCACATTCCTCCGATAAAGAGAGGGTGCTCCAGGGTCACGTTGAGGCTCCCGCAGGAGATGCAGATGTCTAGGGGTGGGGGTAGGAGAGGACATGTCACCCTCAGGCTTTACCATCCCCCTGGCACCCCTCCCCAGGGTGAGCCCAGCCTGACCCCCAGCCACAACCTGCTGCCACCTCCATATCTAGGTCACACCAGCTTCACCCCCTAAGCCCCAAACTGCTGGCACCACCCTGACGGCCACCACGGTGTGACAGGGACCTGGGGACAGTGAGACAAGGACTACCACCCCCTCCCTGTGCCCATCCTGGTCCTCAACTGCTCCCACTCCTTCCCTGCCTCTCTCCATGGCCAGGCTCAGCCCCTCCCATGCTGGGCAACGTGTCCCCATGGTCCCTGCCACTATCCAAGGCAGGTCACCATCATGTCACGGCTGCTGCTCGCTGTCCCTGCTCCCAGCTAGGCTGAGGGATGGCCCAAACCCATCCTCCAGTCCCTTGGAGCTCCCCCTTGCCCCTCTGAATCCCTTTTGCCACCAGCTGTGGAGCCAGAACTGGGGCCCATGCAGAGAAGGACTCTCCAAGCCCAGCCCCATACTCACCTTCAATGTTCCTGCACTTCTGCCGGACCTCATAGACGAGTCGCTCTGGGGAGGGACAGAGGGGTCAAGGTTGGAGGGGGTCCTGCCCCAGCCATGTCCCCTCCATGCAGCACCACCCACCGTGGGGCAAAGGTAAGGGAACCCTGGCAGGGAAGACCCCTGCTGGAGGAGATGGAGAAGGAGATAGGGAAGGTGACAGAGGACAGAGAAGGGGACATGGTCTGCAGCAGCTTTCGCCCCACAGCTCATGGTGAGCTCAGCCCTCCCAGCACCAGCAGCAAGCCCCAGCAGTGTCATGACTGAGGGGGGGTGAGTGGGTGGGTGCAGGGGCACCCCTGACCTCCTGAGTGGTGGTACCTCGGGTGCGCTCGTCGATGATCTCCTTGACCTTGGGCTTCTCCGTTGTGCTTTTCCTGGGCTTTTTGGCGGGTGGGGGTGGGGCGTAGGCAGCAGCCTCTGGCTCTACCCACATCTCCGTGTAAACTTCTTTGTAGGGGTTTCGCTCCTCTGCAAGGGGTGAGGGGGGTCCCATTAGCAGGCTGACATCACCAGGGGCCCGTTAGTGGGGTCCTAGCTCTGGGATCCCACCAGCAGGGTCCCATCAATGGAATGTTATCAGTAGGGCCCCACCAGCAGAGTCCCATCAGTGGAGTCCTATCAGTAGGGGTCTCTTACCAGGGTCCCATCAATGGGGCCCTATCAGTAGAGTTGTTACCAGGGTCCTATCAATGGGGTCCCATCAGCAGGGTCCTGGTGGCCCCATTCCCACAGAAGGACCTGCCAGCCCCCTAGCACTTCCTTTGCCCAAGCTCACACCATAGCTGATGGCAGGATGTCCTGGGGACACTCGCTGAGGCCACCAAGCAGGACCCTGTGTGTCCCCCTGGTGCTCACCTTCAGGGGGCTCCAGGCCCTTGGGGCCAGAGGGCTGGAAGCCACCCAGGGCCCACTCGATCATCTGCTTGTTCTGGATCTCCACCACCTTGGAGGTGTCTGTCTCGTCGTTCTCGGGGCACGCTGGGAAGATCTTCCCTGCTCTGCTGCTGGCCACCTGTCAGGAGGACCAAAGGCTTGGCCCCCACCCTGCTGAAGGGGTCTCCATTCTCAATCCCCTACCCTACACACATTGTCCAGGTCCTCAGATGGATCTACACACTCAGAAGGCTCCACAAGAAAGACCAAACACATCCCAGCACTGCTGAGTCACCCCAGAGAGCCAGGACTCCCCTACCATCACCCCCCAAGATCCCCACTTCCTCGGTGCCCTAGACCTCCAGAAACTAATGGCTGGGACAAGGGAGCCCCCAAAATATCCTTAGGGATTCTCCCTGTGACCCCAGGGTGATGCTGGGTGCAGGAGGTGGTGGTGGGGGGAAGCATCCACACACCCTGCCCAGGGCTCGCAGGATGGACCCACTTGGGCACTGATGTCACCCCAAACACCTCCTGATGCTGGGGGAGGCTGGTGCCACCCCAGTGCCACCGTTACCACTCACCTGCAGCACCTCGTAGATGGCTTTGCGGTACATGGGCTGCTTGTTGTAAGTGGCCTGGTGGAAGGCGCTGGCGAAGGAGCTGAGGGGCAGGAGCTTCTCCACACAGACCTGGGGAGGAGACCAGGGCCATGAGGACTCCTGGGGATGGGGTTGGCGGTGCCTAGACCCAGTTCAACCCAGAACAATGTGGCACTGGTCTGGCACCTCATCAACCAGTTTTGCACCTCAGCTTAGGACCACATCCCCCACTTCAGTCCATTGGCACACATCGACACGGCACTGGTCTGGGATCACACCACCCAGTTCAACCCAAACCCCTGTGGCACTGGTTTAGGACCACATCCCCCAGTTCAGCCCAGACCCACACACCAACCCAGCTGCCTGCTTCCCTGCCCACCCCTCGCCATGCTGGCCACTCACCACTGAGAACTTGCCGTCGCCGAACCACATCACCCAGCGGGTGCCCTCGGCCGCGCGGCTCCGGCCGGTCATCCACCAGGACACGATGCGCCCGGGCCACCAGGAGAAGCCACGCAGCTTGCCCCACACCAGCTCACCGATGCCAAAACCTCGACCATCCTGAGCCGTGAGGAGACATGTTAGTAGCCACAGGGAAGAAAAAGGTTGCCCAGACCCCCAACCTTCCCCAAGATCCCCAAATCCCTCTGGTTCCTTGGCCATCCCAGCCCTCACCTCGTACTCAGGCTCATCGTCAGCCGACTTGGAGGTGTTCTTGTCCACTGCATCGGCCACCACCGGCTCAGGCGTGGTGGCCACGTTGGGCGAGGCGGGGTCGGTGGGCTGCTGTGAGGCTGGGGGGCTGGCCTCCTCCTCCTTCTGGGGCTCTGCCCGTGGTGTCTCTTCCACCACGTTCATCACGGCGATCACCTTTGCCTTCTTCTCCGCCTGGGGAGGGACAGAGTGGAGGTGAAGGGACACATGGACGTCACCCACCTGGCACCTCGAGGTGGTCAGCCTAGCTCAGTGGTGGCAACACCACCCAAACCTCAGCGTGGGGCCGGTAGCTCCCTAGGGCTACCTAACAGTTTCTCTGGGCACGTGTCGACCACCCCATGCTGCAGCCAGCCACCAACCACCTTGGGGTGTTCCTCTTCACTCCCTGCCTCAGTTTCCCTGTGTTGGATGGGGACCTCTCGGGGACTATGAACCCACCACCTCCTGTGCCCTGCCCCCTTGCGGTGCTCCTTTTGCTCCCTGCCTCAGTTTCCCCTTGCATACACTGGGGACACCTTGGGGTGGGGTGGTTGTTCTGGGGCCAGGACATAGCCCCTGCCTCCCCCATGCTATCTCGCCCCCAGCCTAGCCTGAGGGTGGTCTTGTCCCTTCTTTATCCCACCCCCGGAGACCCTCCAGCGCCTGCCCCAGGGCAGCTCCGTCCCCAGCAGGCAGACCGAGCTGAGCCGAGCCAAACCGAGCCGAGCCAGGCCATCTCCGCGGTAGCCACCTACCCATGCGGGCTGG
>VWZX01005381.1:0-25720 GCA_013399015.1 Galbula dea | reverse complement strand
TGCCGCTTTTCTCTCACCCTCTGCCCCTTTCCCGCCGTGGGGGAAAGGCGGGGAGAGAGAGTATCTGTCTTCCTGGGTTAGCTGCTGCCGCAGCCCTTAACCCACGACATGTGGCCAGGAGGGCCAATGGGATTCTGGGGTGTATTAGATGGAGTGTGGCTAGTAGGTCAAGAGAGGTTCTTCTCCCCCTTTAGTCTACCTTGGGGAGGCTGCATCTGGAACATTGTGTCCAGTTCCGGGCCCCTCAGTTTAAGAAGGACAGGGAACTGCTGGAAAGAGTCCAGCACAGAGCCACAAAGATGATGAAGGGGCTGGAACATCTTCCTTCTGAGGAAAGGCTGTGGGAGCTGGGTCTCTTTAGTTTGGAGAAGAGGAGACTAAGGGGAGACCTCATCTATGCTTTTAAGTATGTGAATGGTGGCTGTCAGGAGGATGGGGTCAGGCTCTTCTCGGTGAGGCCCAGTGACAAGAAAAGGGGCGATGGTTATAAGCTGAAGCACAGGAGGTTCTGTGTGAATACATGTAGAAATGTTCTAACAGTTCAGGTGCCAGAGCACTGGAACAGACTTCCCAGAGAGGTTGTGGAGTCTCCTTCCTGGAGATATTCAAAACCCATCTGGGTGCGCTTCTGTGTGACATGGTCTAGGGAATCCTGCTGTGGCAGGGGGGTTGGACTGGATGATCTTTCGAGGTCCCTTCCAACTCCTAACACTCTGTGATTCTGTGAATACCTGAAATGTTTGCTTGATTAAATGACCTTTGTTAGAAATCACACATCAATAAAAATTCCGTAAGTGCCTTTCACTAGGGAAGACTGTTTTGTCTTCACTGAGCAAAAGGAAGCCAAGTTAAATTTAACAAGCTTCTTATCCCTTTCTCTGACTTTTCAGAGTTAGTAACATTAGGAATAGGGAAAGCTTTGGATTATTCCTGTTTATTTTCAAATTTTTAAAATGCCATTTCTTAAAATTTGGATAAAATGCATATCCACAAACTCCTAAGAAATGTGTAGTTGTTTGGAACACTATAGAGGTCTAACTACTAGAAAATGATTGGAAAGCTACATGTATGTATTTTGGGAACATATAGATGGAACGTATTTTATACCTGGTACAAAAAATAATAATCATGTCTTTTGTGGGTTTTATAGAAATTTTGTTCTATAGTCCAGTACCATCAAGAAGACCCAGCCTTAAAAGATCTACAGCTTGAAATAAATACATAAAATAAAAATTATCACTTCTAATATTATGACAAGATCAGCGTTCAATCTCTGAAAATACGAGTGCCACACACGTTATAATTCCCTGGTCTCAGCAACTCAAGCCCACCAACTAGTGTGAAAGGACTGCTGCATTTTTAGAAGAGGTCACCAATATGTAAGTCAACTGAACAACTGCATTATATTTTGAAGATGGGAATGACATTAGCTTACTACTTCCATACACTGGAAAACTAAAGCAAACTAAGGTAAGATTAGTAACTATATACTTAAGTACTGGAAACTGGCAAGCAAAAGCTCAGGAAATAAAAAGCAAAACTCATGTTGTCCCGTTCCTGGATCTCTGAGCGAGTAGAAGAATAAATATTTGATTGTGAGAATCTTACAAGATGTTCCACTAGAAATACATGAATCACTGCAACACGGAGAAAGAGAAAACACATTCTAGTAGCAATTGCTGGAATCATCTCACACAGCCACCTAGTTTCCATAAGGAGAGGACAACCAGGTGTTATCAGGTCCAAATCCAGCTACATAGCACATACGCTCTTTAGCTTGGAAGTAAGGAGTTTCATCTGCCTCCAGCAGAAATGTGAAAACCTGACACAGGTCTTCATCCAGTACTCCAGCAACATTGCTTACATGGTTTACTGTGGCTGTGAATCCCCAGCAAATGTAGGTCTTTTGGCCAACAAAGATACATACTGGATTAATTTTGTCAAACGAACAGAATTTAATTTGTTCTATAAATAACTCCTGCATTAATCCTACCACAAATAATCAAACAACTCACTTTCAGAGAGGTAATTCAAACTTTGCTTTTGTTTTTAAACTTCATGAAGTGCATTTTTCCTTCCCCAATGCAATCAAATAAACATATTTTGAGCTTAAAATACTTCCTTTTCTATCCTGGACAGGAATTGTATCTGATTGGAATTTTCTGCCACTTGTAAAACGTATATAACAAGTAATGTTCACTTTCTGAGGGTAATTAGCATTACCTTTAGATGACAACATTCTCGTTATCACCATAAATCCAGTATGCAACTTTCTTTATCTTATTCAATACAATTGCAGGCACAATTTACAATAGAGTTAAAGTTAATTAGAATAGAGTTTTGCTGTGTCAAAGGCTGATATGCATGTGTCAACCTCTAAGATGAAAAGCATGAATATTAACACCCTAATTTTATTAATTTTACCTCTAGATGTTTTTGGCATTATTTGATTTACATAAAAAAACCCTGGCAGTACATTCAACTTGAACTTGGCAAGGTAATGACAAATTTGAATGACCCGCCCATGGATTTAATTTTATACTGTATAATATTTCTAAAAACAGTAAGTACACGGTCCTACTCCTTCCCTAGAAATTTCTCCAGGCTTTATGGCTTTCAGTCTCAACTCATACTCAAAATCTGTTCAATCTACAAGGCCTGTTTGATTTGCCTATGTTTCAGAAAGACAAAACCCACCTGTTCTTGCTAGAACTAAAGATTTTGTGTAGAACCCAAGGCCTACAGCTATAACATGAACTATTATCAGTATTATAAAAAGCCGCTTCTCTTTCAAAGGTCATCTCAAGCATCTTTAAATTCTTTAGCTGCTTAATAACCTTCCATGCCATGGAAAGGCAAGATTTATGTATATATTCACATCAGTGAGGAAAGACATAATAGCTGAAACCAGCAATTTCAAAATATTCCTTTGGATGTCAAGCTAAGCCTTTTTATTGTTGTTTTTTTTTTTTTCTGTAAACTTCTTTCTGATGAATTGGTCCTATACCAATTGTAAAGAGGCAGTAACTGTGTCCAAAACTGGTGGTTACTTAAAAAGAACATCAAGGCATGAGATGCAGCTCATCAGCTGATCACACGAAGACCAGGTAATTAAGTTCAGCCTTGAATCTGCTTAAAACAAGGAACCTCCTCTAGAAGAGGATCCAGACCACAAAGAGTAAAAGTAAACACAAACCTCACAAAACCTTTTCACACTTCCTCTCTGCAAAACTACTAAAACATACACACACACTTAAGTCAAAACCCAGCATTTTAGACAGCATGATAAACATGAGTGATGCTTGTGCTCTAGGAACAGCTTTGTGATCTTTGGATATAATATCTCTGGTCCTAACATCAATCTGAAGCTTAATTCTTCTTAATTAAACCACTTTTCCCAAAATTTTACTTGCATTTTTTATCAACATAAAATTTTGCAAAAATGTAGGAAAAAAATCAATATAAAGCTTGCATTTCAAGCTATAAAATGAACAAACCCATTACCCTATGTGTCTGTAAAGTCAGCACTGAAGCACTGAATCACAGAATGTTAGGGGCTGGAAGGGACCTCTGAACACCATTGAGCCCAAATCCCCTGCCAGAGCGGGTTCACCTAGAGCAGGTTGCACAGGATGGCATCCCCGCAGGTTTTGAATGTCTCCAGAGACAGAGACTCCAACACCTCTCTGGGCAGACTGTTTTTGTACTCCACCACTCTCAAAGTAATAAATACATTAAGATAACGAGGAAATTATCAGACTTCTTTATAACCCCCACAAGGAACAAAGTGTAAATTTTAAACTCGTAAGTTACAGTATGTCCTCATCCCTCTCCACAGGCAGAACTACAGGACACTACTACCTTTCCTAAAACCATATGAAATAGGAAGACTCGGGGATATTTTAAAGGAGCATATAATTGTGCGGTTTTAGTTCATCTCTGCAGTGTCACATAACAGCCCTCACACACTTATAAGGAGCATGCCCAGTATTCAATCTACATGCAAACAACTGGTGTGATATTTGGGTCATGGCTCCAATGCTGCAGCCCCAGGATGCGGCCAGCAGCCAGGACCATGGCACTGGGGCTTCTGGGTGGAAACCACAATCCTGGGCCAGCACTGCTCCACAGAAGCATGGTGGGACTCTGGTGAGTTGTGGGATCTTATCTAATGGAGAATGGGCATGTGAGCAATCCTGACTGCATAGCATTGCTTGGAATTCAAACTTAAAACTTCATGTTCTTTGCTCAAGGTTACTGAGGGGGACTACGTGCAGAACAGCAAGGAAGTTGGCAGCTAGAAGCAACAATATGATACAAAAGTAGAACTAAGCAATTTCAATAATCTTAACTAAAAGTCCTCATGCACGGCGTGTGAACAGCAACTTATAACCAATTAAATATGTACTAATAATCGCAGTTTGCCAATCAACAATAGGCTTGTGAAGCATCACTGGGTAAAAACGTATAAAAGGCTATGGACATCTTGAATAAAGTGGCTTTTGCGAGATCACATTGATCGGTGTGCAGAGTCCGTTTCCTTCCGCGTCTACAGTGAGTCATAGTCATCTCCTGCTGACAGCCACGTGGAGTTCTTGATCTTTGTAGCTTCCCAATGTACTGATATGTGCCTTGTACTGGTATGTGCCTTGTGCCTTAGATGTCAGAATTTGGTACACAGCTTTCAGCATCAGCCATCCCTGCTTCTCAGCATGCTTGTATGAGAGATGCCCTAATTCAAATGAATATAGATCTTTGCATGAAGAGAAGAGAAGGCTTCGGGGGGACCTAATAGTCACCTTCCAGTACCTGAAGGGGTCATATAGAAAGGCTGGGGAGGGCCTGTTTACAAAGGCCTGTAGTGATAAGGTCAAGGGGTAATGGATTTAAATTGTGGAAGAGTATGTTTAGGTTTAGATTACATATTAGGAAAAAGTTCCTTACCATAAGGGTAGTGGAACATTGGAACAGGTTGCCCAGGGAGGTGGTTGAGGCCCCGTCCTTGGAGGTGTTCAAGGCGAGGCTGGACAGGGTGCTCGGCAAAATGATTTAGTTGGAGATGTGCCTACTCACTGTAGGCGGGTTGGACTAGATGGCCTCTAAGGCCCCTTCCAACCCTGATGATTCTATGATTCTACGAACATGCAAGGGCAGAAGGTCCCATGCAGACTGCTTCCCATTTTCTCCATATAAAAAGTTGAGTAGAAAAAAAAAAACAACAAAAGAATTTAGCAGTGAGGAAAAGCAGATCAAGACGATTTTGCACTAGAATTGGAGTTATTTCTTGTTTAATAAATATTTGTCCTTAGAGTTTTTAAAAGGAGTAACCCTTACAAAATAGAAGCAGACCAATATGTGACAGAAAAGCACTAGAAGAAACTAGCTAGTGCTCTGAAAGCACAAAACTAGCGCTTTACTGTTTTGCAGACTGTAGAGATATAATCAATAGGTGTATTAAAATAAGTTATAACAATAAGAGCTCTTTCTTTTCCCTGAAAAAGGAGGAGAGAGAAAAAAAATCCCTATCAAACTCTCCCTCTGAACTCTCAAAGAACCACAAACGTTAATGATAACATTTGACTTTNAAAAAGGAGGAGAGAGAAAAAAAATCCCTATCAAACTCTCCCTCTGAACTCTCGAACCACAAACGTTAATGATAACATTTGACTTCCATTTCCAACAGGAAACTGAAGTGATGAATGAATATATTATGTCTTAAGCAATCCTGCCCATACATGTAAACAAATTCCATTTTTCCCAAGGAGGATAAGAAAAGCATATATCCTTTAGGACAAGAGCTAATAATACTTCGTAGCTCGATGTTATCAACAGGCTGATTCACAGACTTGTGAATTCATTGTAGCATGTAACAGAAATGAATTTGCCAGGCCTGTTTGCTTTTCTTTGTTTACCTTCAGAGTGAATTATTTCACTTTTGGTCAACAGGAAAAAACAAAACCAGGAAACATGTTCACTGACTTGGAAGTTTTTGTGTACTGTGTGTATGATGTGAGAAAAAATGAAAAAGCTTAGGACTCTTAGATTTTTTGCAAGCCTTTCCAAAGATGAATTCTATTTGTGTTTATAGAGACGATGACCACAATCAAAGCAACTAGAAAATAAAGTTGAACCAAGGAAGGGTGAGACTCGGAGGTGAGAGGTGAAAAGAGAAAATAAAAAAACTGTGGTAGTACCAATAGTAATTAAAAATAAAGTGATGGAAGACTTTTTCTTTTAAGGCACAACAATCTCTGTATAAAATACTCTTTACATCAAATAATAACTGTAATTTGAGTTATAACATCAACTTTGATAGAACAATGCCCTGATCTAGCATAGGTAATTTTTTATGTCCCTGAAGGAACATGAAAAGAAGTGTCCATAAATGCACAGACACAGAAATTAAAGAGCGCGCTCTTGAGAACTGATGCTCTTGCACAATGTGAAATGCATAAATGCCTGGATATAAGCTACTGTCATCTTGCTCTACGCTAAGAGAAACTGGTTTATTCTATTATAATCATTAAGTATCAAATCAGGCCGGCTTAACAGTCCAGTTAAGGTGAGATCACCTCCATATTATGTAACAATTTTATATAATGTATGTTAAGACGATCAAAAGAATGATTTCAAAACTTCTTTCACTTACCTTCTTTTTCAGCAAATGTTTGACTATCTGCAATGACTTTTGGCATTTCTGGATTGTAACGAGTTCCCTCTGGAAAAATCACTAAATACATCTGTGGGATTAAAAAGAAACAAACCAGATGGTTTACATTCATTTTAAGAACCTAATTCCTTTTAAAGAAATTATCACCACTTGATAGGTCCACATTGTATTCAGTTTACACTATTGATTACTGTGAGGATGCAAGAAAAACAGAATACTTGATCTAAAATTCCTTAGCTCTAGGAAACTTACTGTTCAAGGATGAAAATAGTTTCTTTGAATATACACCATACAAAGTTGTTCTAGTGATTTAGGAAGGGAGATAGCACACATCAAAATTGATCGAACTCAGGAGCAGCTGATAACAAGAGTATTGGTTTTATTAAAAGGGGTAAGAGGGTATTCTGAAAAGACAGTCAAATATGTTACAGGTAACCTAAATTGTATTTTTTTTCTTTAATACTGATCTTGTATGTAGTCTTTTCTTATACTGCAATATACATGTAATTCCATTTCATGATCAGAAATACTATTAATTGAAATTATGAAAGAAGAGCTTATATGCATTTATGCATCTCAGTGTATTAGATATTAAATTTATTATGAGCTTGAACTCATTGTTTAGCATAATTTGAACTTTAAAGTCACATTCCTTTAAGCATGCATGTCTGCAAGGTTAGATTTCACAAGTAAATTAGTTTGCTTGTCTGTTCAGCAACAACTGTTGATGTATTCTCTAATTACACAGGTAAAGGTTGCCTCAGTATCTGCACATCTGATTGTCAAATTATGTACCCAAGTAGAAGTAGTCAAATGTGACAAATTTTCAATTTGCTTTTGAAACAGAAAGAGGTTTCCATCTCTCTCTCTTTTTATGTGTGCCTTTCACAATCTCCTACATACAAAGTTGATACAAAACATGACTTAAGCAGTGAAAATCTCATATAAGGGGGCTGATCTGTAGAAAAGGCTACAGCCACAAATGCAGAATTGAACGTGACACATTCACAGTAAAATCATGCCTACTGTGCCTAGACTAACTACGCAGTTTGTTGTCTTTGTAGAAATGAATCTTAAGAAATGTTTGGGAAAAAAAGATACTGAGTTCACAAAACAGTCCAAGGAGGATTGGAAGTGACTACAGGAAGACAGTGATGAGTGGGAGTGTACATCATGAAAGATACAAAGTTAAATAAAACCTCAGAAAGAGGCACAAAGGAATAAAACTTTGTGCTTTTGGCCCACAAAACATCAAAGTGTGCCAGTACTTGTACTTAATGATTGCAGAACAGCTGGAGAAAAAGCTGAATGGAGAAAGACAGGACCCATCAAATGAACTCTCCAGAATCATGCCCCGGTAAGGAAGGTTGAAAGGTGTACTAAAATGCAGAGGAGGGAAGAAATCTAGGAACTATGCCAACCAGTGAAGCCAGCAAGAGATAAGACGAGAACTGAATACATTGCCTAGAAGCTGGTAGGGACAAAGAAAAAAGTTAAGAATTCCAAAACCATTGTCAAGGAAGTGTAGAGGAAAGGCTGAAAGACTGTACTTGTTATGGCACGTTTGGGAGGAAGAGAAATGGCAGATTGCAGAAGCAGATAAACCCCAAGAATCGTCAAGGACCAGTAGAAACCCAAGATATATATGGATTTGTTGGGGAAAGAACAAAAGAAAATCAGTTTAAAAACCAAGGTGCTTACTTTTTTGTAACATGACAGTAGTATAAGCACAAGGACAAGTACAAGAATTCTTAGACACAGCTGCAGCGCGTGCTTCCCCTAGTTACATACACATTTCATCTATGAAGTACACTGTTGATATACTTAAATGACTAAGTAAAACTTTTCAGTTAGCTAGAAAGGGCATAATATTCAAATCCAGATGCATTTGGTGTTTCTTTTCATAAATGTGCTTATATTCAAATCCCATAATTTGGATCCTTAACATGGTTCCTCAAGAGGAGATTACCGTTCCCTCCCTATTAGAGACTGAATACTCAGCTCCAAAGGTAATACAATGGCTGTAACAAGTCATACTTGAAAGAGTAAAGAGAAGCACACAAAACAGGAATACCATCCTTGCTAGAGAGATCAGCACTTAAAAGCATACAACAGTGCTGGTCTTTAAAGCAGATAATCAGCCATCAAAAGCTGACTACAGAACAGAGACTACTATCTACTTACTCCAGTCCTACAAGTGTAATACAAAGCAGAGGCTGAAATTGTATTTTAATTATTCCTGCAAACCTCTGAAACACAAGCAGCTAAACAGGTTTGTTGATCAGAATCTGAGTATCTCTGAAATGAAAGCATACCAACAAGACAGAGAAGTGGCCTTTGCTTTAAATGCAGCATATGCAAACCTATTATGTAGCTCTCTAGGACTACTTTACTTAATTAAAATTCATTAATGTAAATAGATGTCCTACTTACAGTCACGTACAGTCCTGCACAAGACAAAGATATTGTGCCAGCCTACCAAGTCTGTATGACTGGCTTTTCTCTTCTTCCATCACAATCATCAGAAGCTAAATCCTTAAACTCTATCTCCAAAGACTGTAAGAACCACAAAACTCTAAGATTTTAATAATTAAATAAGCTCCCCTGAAACTGGATTAAGAACTGTTGAGTTGAAGAAGCATTTTAATTGCCTAGAAATTCTAGCTGCAGCTAAGGCAACTTTTAATACACAATTTTTCATTTAGGACAATTAGCAACATGAAGTTATCCACTATTTCACAATGATTGCAAAACACAGTGCTTGTGTTTAAAATGGCATAGAAAATTTTGCACTACCACAGTCCCTGATGCATTGATTTACCAATTTTAACCTCTGCAGAGTAAGTTCCTGTTTGGTTACATAGTACTTTCATGCCTGTTTCTGTGTAAGTAACAGGTGGATGTCAATACATATACTATCTCTGATCAATTTGAAAGCTTCAAGGATTGGATCAGGATTCGTTTTGTAGAACCCTACTGATCTTGTTGGAGCCAGAAAACCAGAAAAAGAGTCAGGGGTTACCTGCAGAGTCCCCAGCATAACGTCAGTGAGTTTGCCACAATACAGGATGAAATGAATGGATGATGATAACTGCTTTCACCTAAGAAGAAACTCTATTTACTTCCCCAGGGGCAAGAGTAGGGCTGTCAAGGAAGTCCTTGAGATAGATCAGAGAGCTACAAAAGTTGGTAAAGGTGAAACAGGGGAAAAGGGCACAAAGCAACACAAGTCTCTGGAGCACAGAACAAAGTCAGCCCAGCTACTATAAACATACATTGAGAACAGGTGATAAACAGGCAATCTGGCTTTGGAGGGGTGTTCTGGAGAGAGTAGCTGTCACTCTATAGAAGGACATAGGACTTCAAGAAGTAGTAACTACTGACTAATTTCTTGCATTTACTGTGCTGCTCCTGGGTGGGTGAGAAGGGGAAAACAAATATTTTTATTTACATTAAACAATGCATTTGCTCAATTTTAATATTATTACTATTGCACCCTGACAACAAGACAGAATCATATCTGAATCCATTTCAAACAATGCCTAGAAGATACGCTTGTGGGGAACTGGATGAGAAACATTAACACTCAGACCAGTAACTGAAAAGAAAATACTATGAAAAAGCATAATTAGGAATAAATATAAAAGGCGATGTGAGGAAGGCAAGGGCATCCAGGATTTACAAAGAAGTTGTTAGGGATTTGCAAATTACTAACTATATGATAAAATAATTACATTAAACCTTTTAGCAGTTTTATTAATGAATCTGTCCCCTGTAGGTTTTTCCTGTTTGACTGGCACTGCTTCACATGACAGATTTATTCTATAAATGCATGAATGAAAGACCAAATCAAAACATACAGTAACCAGCTAACTACTGGATGTACTGGGTTAAATCACACATGTAGATTGCCTGCTCCTGAGGCATGATAAAAAGAAACGTTAAGTTACATCTTCAGTTATCAAACTGAATGGTTTGCTATTCAGAAGTGTCATCTTTCTATATAAAAAAAGCAGATTGAGTATACCAGTTTTCAGCTGAAACCTGATACATTGTTATATTGAGAAATGCACTTTATCTTCTTATGGTTTCATTCAAACAACATTAACACAGAAGTGTCCTTCTAACCATGTGACAATCTCTGCTCTCACAAGACGTAAGGTTTCAATTTTATCTAATTTTAAACAAAATCGCATCATTTCAAGTGAGTCTTGCCAACGAAAGGTCAATAACAAACCATCTGAATGTGTACTTTAATGACAGTTTTCCAGAAAAAAAAAAAAAGTGATTCCCAGAAATAAGAAAATTTGTTAGTTTAATATCCCCACTAAGAAAACAGAGAGATGTAACAGCATTTCCATCTAGCATCAGTTTTGTGCCTGTCTAATATTATTGTGCTGCACCTGGGAAGAAGGGTGGAGCAACCATCAACAGCAGGGCAGGAAAAGGTGCTGTGTATGGCAGGAAGGTAGGTAGAAATTGTAATACAAGGTGAGCAGTCCGCTGTCTCAAAATCGGGCATACCAGATCACTGATCCAGTTCTACTGTGAATATAAGAGGCCAAGAGGCAGCCTTATTTTTTTCCTGTCTGTGTTCCACCTTCAATTTACTTTTCATAAAGGGTGGGGTTAAAAAAAAAAGGACTACAGTAAACCAGTAAAGGCCTTACTAGGCTTACTACACTAATGAGAAGAGAAGGCTAGTTCTGCCTTCCTACAATTCTTCAGTTTTTTAATGGGAACACAGATGGCTCCAGACAGACCAAACTTTAATCATTTGGATTCTTTTGTTTAAACTGTATGTCAACATAAACTGTAAATAACAAAGTGACCCTTAATGTAGATTCCCGTCCACCTCCTCCCTATTGGCATGTAATTCTTTCCTTAGCAGCTGAAAGGCAAGCTTCTCTGTTAACACTACATGGAAGAAAGAACACCACATAGGTGCAGGACGACTAAGCAACAACAGCTGCTCACTAAACTGAGGAAAAGCCCAGCTTTAGCATCCAGTGCATAAATTTTAATAAAAATTCCAGTGTGCTAAATTAATTATTTTCTCATGAAGCTGATGAGTTCAGGGCACACTTAAGTTACCGACTAAAACATCTTGATTTTACAAACAATATGGTTGCTTGTGGATGTCATGCTAAGTCACAGAACTGCAAAGTTTCCTCATGAATAATGCAGTAAGGACACAGGTTATCATGGTCTTCTCCCAGTATTTATTGTAGGTTAAAAGGCACTTACAGCATCTACATTTAAATTCTCAGATAACGGGGATTATGGGAAGTTTAGTCTTCCCTCAAATAACAATGTTCTGTGTGTTTTATAGCAGATGCAAACATTTGTCTCAGTAAATAGGCTTTTGACAGCTTTGTTTCTGTAAAATGTGTCACTCCCTATATGATTTGACTGAAAGAGATTTAAATCAGAATGCACTTCTGCACCAGTTATACTTGCTTCTCTTCTATACTGCCACCCCCGATAATATGAAGGACATGGCAACAACTGCCTGGTAAACATGTCCAAATTCCCCATTTCCAACATCACTGAACTTCCAGACAGCAAAATTTCATGAAAAAACAAATGCACTCAAGTGGTTGCAAATTCACTAGGCATTAGCTTATATAGGTTAGGTATAATCTTTCAATTCACACAAAACTGAGGAGGGAGAAGAAAGATGATTCCAGAAAAAAAAGCCTTCTAGATATATTTCATTTATTTATCACACGCAGACATCCACTATGGAAAGCAGAACTCACAGAGGATGCAGCATTAGAGAAAAACTTTATGCTTAAAACTCCCCTTAGGTTCCATTTGGGATAAAAATCATACACTAGCCTGTCCAGCCAATTTATAGCACTGCAGCAACACTGAACATCACTTGCAGGTTTTCAAAGACATGCAGAATTAGAGGAGTTTGTAGACACATCTTTCTAAGATTATGTTAAAAAAGAAAAATCCATGTTTCTATAGTGGAAACCAATTTAATGCAGAGTTTAAATCAAGACTCTTAGCACAATCAAAACTTTATTACAACAAATCCCTGCATTTTACAGGGTGCAGAGGGAAGGCAGAAAGCCAGACTCAACCAGAAACTGCCTCTTCGGCTAGCAAGAAATCCATTGGGCCTGTGCAGGAAAATACACTGCTGGGATATTTCATCCAGACTAATGAACCCAAAAAACGTTGGAATAAAGAAACTGCTTATAGACAATGTATCTTTAAGCAGCAAGGTATTTATTACAGCGCTGGGAGCTAGTCAGCTAATGCTAGACATACTAGCCCGCCGTGAATGTACAGAGCAAGCTATTTTATACATTCTAGAGGCATGGTTGAAACATTTAATCATACACATTAACAAATTCTTTACTCTCTTCTGTTCGCTGATCTAGCTCCTTCAAGCTAGTACGAAGTCCTGGCTCTAAGCCCCCTATATCTAGTTTAAACATCTAAGTTATGTGATTGTAGCCCAGTGGTCCCTTGTGTATTACTCCCTAATATCTTCTTATTGTAAGAAGACTTTGGTCCAAAGACTTTGGTTTGGTAACCAGAACAGAACAAGTTATTAACTAGTGTTTCTACAATGTGTTTCTAGCAAAACAGGCAGAACAAACATTAGGCTTATTATCTTCTTCCAACTCAGCAGGGCAAGGTGCATCAACTAAGCCATCGCCAGCTCTTCTTGTACCTTCCTTAGTTATCAATTACTAAAGCAAACTTAACCAGCACTCTGCAGGGGGAACAATTACTAAGGGGAACGACTATAGACATATTTCACATATCCTGTAATCTTTGTTTGCTTATTCCATTATACTGCAAGTTTTACAGAAAGAAGAATCTGCCACTGACACAAAGAACATGACACAATGCAAGCTTTTCACATCCCTGGACTCCCCCTGGTAAGGCAGGCACAAGTTACCACTATTCAATATGATCCTCTTCTTCATGTGGATGTCATTAGATTAGACACTGCACAGCAAAAGTTTAGCTGCTGTAATATTTTTCTGGTCTCTAACTTACATGCTAAAACCAGGAAATAGATCCACTTTCTTACCTTAATTAAAAAGAGAAAAAAATCTGTACATGTTAAATTTCAGTTGAAGAAAAACAAGCCTGGGCATTGTTTTAGAATGGAAGCTTTACTCACTTAAGCCTCTCAGCAAGCATAAGGCCAGTTTATTTTTTCAGCACAGACACATACAAAAATACAAACATGACCTACCGAAAAAAAACCAAACCAAACCAAACCACCACAATCTATTATGAAGGCCAAAATAACCTATGCACTCCTTTTACCCAAGACTCCTCTTATAAAAGGTATTTGGAATGGCAAGTCCTTATCAAATAATTTTAAATAAAATTAAAGTGTAACTATTCTGTATCAAGGCAGAATACATTTTTAATGCAGAACACATAATGGAAGCAAAGCACTGTGATTCTAACCACTGAGCCACTGGGAGTCATGAGAAAAGTCACTTGGCACTAACAATCATTCTTCAAATAGAAAATTATCAAGAGTTCATAGTTCTTATGGTTTTGGTTGGGTTTTTTGTAGTTTTGTTTGGTTGGTTGGTTGGTTTTGGTTGTTTTCTCTCTCCTCCAGGCATAGCAGGCAAAGTTACTGAGTTCCAAGATGTCACTTCTGTTAAAAATGATTGGTCATTGGAATGACAAATTAAGATTTGGCAAGAACTGTTCTTGACTTTCAGCAGTCAAGAATACCGGTCTCTGTCAAGCATACAGTAGTCAAAATAGTGTCTTTTGAAACATAGACAACACAAACAGTGGTTCCTCAAGGAAGCTGCTACAGCTTATGTTCTAAGATTTAGTCCGGACAGAATCTAGACTAAAACACTCTGCAGACAGAAACACAAAGTTCTTATCACTCATAAAGGACAAGTCAATTTTTTTTTTTAGTTTAAAATTAAATTAGTAATTTTTCTAATTAAAGAGGATCACTCTAATCAAAGAAAGTAACTGTAAAAATAAAAAAAAGAAAGCAAATCCATGATTACTGTCTTACAGTATGAAGGTATTGGGCATGGCTCATTTCTCCAATAAGCCTTTGCTATTAAAAAGTCACAGAAATGAGGAGAAGGATACTATAGTCTTACCGGAGTCTCAGCTTTCACCTGGACCCACAACTTCTCTCTCATCTCCTTTTCATTGAATTTGGCGCTTCTTTTTACATAGATTCCTCCATGCTAAGGGGTGGGAGGGTGAGAAAGAGAAAATTATTAACTATTTAAGTAGTTTAATGTAGAATAGCTGACAGAAGAACAAACAAGGCAACAATGACAAGGCACTTTTGTGACTCATACTGCAAATTGCTCACAACACGTTTCATCCTGTTTAAATCAAGATCAGATCTAAAAAAAAGCATAAGACACTTGAAATGTCTTGTTTAAAGGTGTTAAATAATTAACTGGAGGATGGCATTGGAACTGACTCCAGGGATCTATCTACTCCTGACAACACTGACGAGCAGTTTAACCTGCGTATCAAGGGAAAATCATGCAACGGAAGTTACTCACAAACAAGTATTTATAGGTCAACGTTTTCAATTTTATGTGCTTCCTCTTAAACAGTGACTAATACAAATACTGAATTTAGTAATATACCTTTACATACAAAATTTATGAAAGGCACAAAGGTAACTAGCATAGGTCGTAAAAATGTCCATGCACTTTATCTGAGAATCAAACTTTGTAACAAAGATGTTATATACCACAATAATACTTGAATAAGTAGCACAAAATATTTAGAAGGTACAGGATTTTATAAAAGTGTTTTTTATAGCAAAACATATTAAAATAAAAAACAAAACTGAAAACCATTATAAAAAATTAAGACCATTTCCTGGAAAAGATTCATTTTATAACTTGTTCCACACAATTTATCACAAAACTTCAGTAAAAAATATTATGGCAAAGTACATATAAACAAAGAGGGTTAAAAAGAAAAAAAATTACAACACTTCCCTCTTCTATCACTTTATTTACAGTATAGCTACAAAAGGATGTAAACAAACATGCTCCAAAATGAACTACTGATACAATTAATTCGGTGAAAAAAGAATCATATATACATATATGTACACACATATCTATAGCTTCCAAATAACAGAATTTCATTTTTAAGGTACATCATTTTAATGGGTTTTCTAACTGATTCCCTACCTTCATAAAAGTCTTTTGTGCCCATCCTAACTCTTCACATTAGGATGTGTGTCAGATAATTTCTGTCCAATTATGGTTTTACATACTCTTAACAGAAAGGTGACAGTAAGATTAAAATTTCTAAGAGCTGAACCTCATTCAGATGCCTTATCTCAGGAAAAGGCACAGTACACTGTAGAAATAAGAGTGGTGGTGTGTGTGCGGGGAGCTATTATTTTATTTGCATGGCAGAGACAGGAATAAAGTTTGAGGAGTTAGGAGGAAGCATGTAGAAGAGGCAGTTACACAAAGTGCTTTCGGTCTTTGTTTTTCATGGTGGAGAGACAGCCATGCAGCAGCTTAGGTAGTGGTATCTGACATGACCTTTACATTGGTCCCCAAAATCTGCAGTGAAAAGGAACAGAACATCAACAGTACAATAACTCCATATTAAATATTCCATCAAGACATTATTGTCTGTGGTTCCCTTCCAAGGTGAAGCAGCCAGATGCAATACTCAGCTGCGTTTCTGTGACTGGCAGGGGACCAAAACCGAGAACAAAAAAATCTCCCATTTCACCGAGCCTGATACTTCAGTCTGCTAAAGGCCATATCAAGCACTTAAGAGTCCCAGATAGATCAGATTAGACCCCACAAGCACTTTACCAGTCCCAGATAGATAATGGCATGAACAGAAAAATGTTCCAGCAGCTGTGCAGCAGAGAACCACGTTATCTACTTACTGCATATGTAAGATGGGTTTTAAGATCTGACACCATTAAAGGAAGTGGAAATCTTAATCTGCATAGAGACACTCACCACAACAACTGCTTTCAGGAAGGGCAAACTCACTTTGGTATGAGAAATAATACATCTACTAAACAACACTTCCATGCAGTTGGTAAGTCACCATTCTGCATGAGCTCAGCTAGAACAAGATTTGATAATTGAGAGAAAGCTGGAATCAAAGTCTTCCCATATTTATCAACTTAGTAACCAGCTGCAGTAAACTGGGAAATATGGAACCACCTTTTTATTGTTTAATTTGTAAATCTGTAGAAATCAAATTACTATTTTATTGTTTGCTTCATGACACCACAATACCAAAGACAGGTTTGGTGTCCCTACCTCAGACTTTAATGCTAGAAGACTTGTAGTTAAGTAGTTCTCAAGTAAATACGAGTATACGGTCACATAAGGCAAGAACAGAGAAGTCACATATTCTAATATCATCATGCGCTGCATATAACCCAACCACACAAATATGGCAGCTCCCCTATGGTGTGGGGATACAAAGTTAAAGAAAGGCAAGATGTCATAGTAGTTAAATATTTGGCAAGAATTCAGTAACTACAAAAGCGTGCACATGCTGATAATAACAGAAAAGACAAATTCATAGTTCCCATGTTAAAAATTCAAGTATACTCTGGAACATAAAAAATATTTAATCAAAATTACATCCCAGCTTCATCAGGTGGCATAAGATGAATAGAAGCTAGGTGCATTTTGGTGGAGAAAGATAGGGTGAATTAAAAAAAATTCAGATCAACCCAAAAATAATAAACCCAGTTTTACAAAAAGAAATAGCTCTGCCTGATAAATCAAACCTGGAACATAAAAGGTTACTTTAAGAGGTTCTTTTCTTGCTATTAGATAGCTGCCTCCAAAGAAGAATGCTAGTTATGCAATTGTATATAGCTCAAATTCCCAATTTGTATTGCATTTCCTTTTCAGTAGGAGATCAAATACATGAATGCTTTTCAAAACAGATTTCTGGAAGTACTGTTTTTAAGGTTGTATTTTTTTTCCCCTTGTACTTTTTTAAAAGCCCCTCTCTCAGTTCACAAAGGATTATGTTTACGAATATACTTCCTTTGCGCCTGAATTTTGCTCTCCTGGACATCCAGACCACATTTATTTCCAAACAGGATGTTTACCTGAGGTAGGGAATATGAATTCCGTGAGCATGGTGTAATTATGTGGCTCTGGAAACTTTTAGTGGATTGTAAGTGACATCACTGACAGAACATCAACAGGAAGGGCAGGAAGTGTTTTATGTTTTTGCACTGTTTGCTTTGATAAAAACAATACAAGTACCTATTAGCTTGCACTGCAGTCCTGCTGCATCCCATCTCAGTTATTTATACACACATGCATCACCAGTTAGTAAGCTGCCTTTCATGCATGTCACTGAATTCAATATATATGTATAAATATAGATAATCATCTCCCACTTATTTTGTAGAAGTTTAATGTTTTGAGGAATCCAAAGCTAAACAGATTTTATTTCACATTTATATTTTGATTTAAAAGCTAGGGCACAAGAACCTTCTTTTTACAGCCAATATAGCAGTGAGGAATCCGAGTGCCAGATATTCTAGATAGCAGTAGTAATTTTCCAAAAGCTTGAAAAAAATAATTTTTGGACAGCTAGTCATAGTGGATGGAATATAGATCCTGACTGTATTTTAATGAAAGCAGACATAAATCACCACCAATGTAATGACTACAGGCAAGGACAGAGAGCAAACTGGTCACTTCAGTGGAAGAAAAATAACAGAAAAACAGAGTCATTAGTGGGGATAAGTATTAACTAACAGAGAGTCTATTTTCTCTCAATGGTTGCCCTCTGTAAAGTATGAAAGGGTGTTCATACTTAGTTAGGGCTTGGAATAGAAAACCCACAAATAAAAAGAAATCGTGAACAGTTTTCTCATTTTCTCTGCAGCATATTCTCTTCTAAACGTAGCAATTTTAGAAGGACAGCAACCACCTCTACTCCAGCCTAGATTTATAGCCTAGTCACTGTCTAAGGCACTCATCCAGAAGAAAACAAATGTCTTCAACCACCAAGCTTTTCAACACCCCCAAGCACCATTTCTCGAGACAGCCTGTTCCAATGCTTAAAAACTTTCTGTGAAGAATCTTTTCCTAATATCCAATCTAAATCTCCCCTGGTGCAACCTGAGGCCACTTCCTCTTGTCCTCTCACTGGTAACGCAGGAGAATACAGCAACTCCCACCTTGCTACAACCTCCTTTCAGGTAATTGTAGAGAGAGGTAAGATCTCCTCTGAGCTTCCTCTTCTTCAGACTAAACAACCCCCATTCCCTCAGCTGCTCCTCATAAAACTTTATTCTCTAGACCCCTTGACAGTCTTCTTGCTCTTCTCTGGACATGCTCCAGTGCCTCAATGTCTTTCTTGTAATGAGAGGCCCAAAACTGAACACAGTATTTGAGGTGCAGCCTCACCAGTGCCGTGTATAGGGGTACAATCACCTCTCTGGTCCTGCTGGCCACAACTATTTCTAATACAGGCTACGATGCTGTCGGCTGCCTTGCCACTTGGGCACACTGTTGGCTCATATTCAGCCAGCTGTTGACCAGCAACCCCAGGTCCTTCTCTGCCAGGCAGCATTCCAGCCACTGTTCCCCAAGCCTATATTGTTTCACGGGGTTGTAACCAAAAGGTAGGGCCCAGCACTTTGCCTAGTATGAACTTCATCCCATTGGCCTCCACCCACTCTGCCTGTCCAGGTCCCTTTGCAGAGGCTTCCCACCCTCAAGCAGGACAACACTTCCTTCTAAACTGGTGTCGTCCACAAACTTACTGAGGGTGCATTCAATGCCCTCATCCAGATCATTGATACAGACATTGAACAAAGCCAGCCCCAATACTGAGACCTGGGGAACATCACTCATGACTGGCTGCCAAGTGGATTTAACTCCACTTACCACTACTCCCTGGACTTGGATCTCCATCTGGTTCCTCACTCAGTGAAGAGTAACCTTGTCTAAACCATGGGCTGCCAGCTTCTGCAGGAGAATGTGGTGGCAGACAGTGTCAAAGTCTTTACTAAAACAGAAGTAGGTAACATCTACAGCCTTTCCTTTGTCCACCAGGCAGGTCACCTCATCGTAGAATACCAAGTTAGTCAAGCAGGGCCTGCCTCTCATGAACCCATGCTGACTGGGCTTAACCCCTTGGTTATCCTGGACTTCCTGTGTGATCGCACTCAAAATGATCTGCTCCATAACCTTCCCTGGCACTGAGGTCAGGCTGACAGGCCTGTAGTTCCTCGGATCCTCCTTCCAACTCTTCTTATAGGTCAGCATCACATTGGAAAGTCTCCAGTCATCTTGGACCTCTCCAGTTAACCAGAAGTGCTGATAAATGATAAAGAGTGGCTTGCTGATCACCTCCACCAGCTCCCTCAGTATCCTCAGATGGATCCCACCTGGTCCCATGGACTTGTGGTGTCTAAGTGACAAAGCAGGTCGCTGACCACTTCCTCCTGGAGTAAAGGAGCTTCACACTGCTCCCCATCACTGTCTTCCTGCTCAGGGGGCTGAGTATCCTGAGGATAACTGATCTGACTGTTAAAGACTGAGGCAAAGAAGGCATTAAGTACCTCAGCCTTCTCCTCCTCCTTGGTGACCATGTCCCCCAGTACATCCAATAAAGGACAGAGATTCTCCTTGTCCCTCCTTTTGCTGTTAACGTATTTGTAAAAACTTTTTTTGTTGTCTTAATCTGGTCACCGTAGTTAAAGCTGGGCTTTTGCCTTTCTAATTTTCTCTCTGCATGTTTTAACCATATCTTTGTACTCTTCCTGCATCACCTGCCCCTTCTACCAGAGGTGGTAAATTCTCCTTTTTTTTTTTTTTTTTTTCCTTCCCTGTGTCCCAGCCAGAGCTCCCTGTTCAGCCAGGCTGGTCTTTTTACCTGCTGGTTTGTCTTTTGGAACATGAGGACAGCCTGCTCCTGTGCCTTTAGGATTTCCTTCTTGAAGAACGTCCAGCATTCCTGGATCCCTTTACCCCTTCAGGACTGTGTCCCAGGGGACTCTTCTAACCAGTGTCCTAAACAGTCCGAAGTCTGCTCTCTGGAAATCCAAGGTAGTGATTTTACTGACTCCCCTCCTTATCTCACCAATAATTGAAAACTCTATCATTTCGTGGTCACTATGCCCAGGACGGCCTCTAACCACCACATCTCCCACCAGTCCTTCTCTGTTAAGTAAATAGGAGGTCTAGCAAGGCACCTCCCCTGGTAGACTCGTTCACTAGTTGTGTCAGGAAGTTATCTTACACACACTTCAGGAACCTCCTGGACTGTTTATTCTCTGCTGTATTGTATCTCTAGCAGACATCCAGTAAGTACATGGAGGGAAAGGACATTCTGCATATCTGACCCATAAATAGTAAGGGAAAAGTCAGTGGTCTTACCTGTGAAAAATACCATCCATATAGCGGAAGCCATTTTAACCCATCTTTCAAGACATATCGGACATGTCCAAGAGCATTCTGCCTAATTGCCAGCATGTCTGCAATAATCCAATCAACTGCAGAGACAAAAGCCAAAAATGTTTAGTTAAATTAGTTTTTAATTTGCCACTGATGAAACAAAAAGCACATGTTGCATATATAAATATCATTAAGTTTTCTAAATTGTAAGTTCTGAACTAGAAGTCCTTGCTCATTAGGGCAAGGCTGGAAAGAGACAGACAAGGAGAGTTTCAAATATATAAAAGTGCTAAGACAAAAAAAATACAAACCTGTACACTGATGATTCGATAAATATATTACATTTTCTTTATTTTTCGGCAAATCCCCATAGATTATTACCTAAAAAATAACAAACAATAGGATTACTTAATTATTTTCATTGCATTAGGCAGCAATGAGCGCATATATAGTAACTATGGAGCACTGGCACAGACTGCCCAGAGAGGTTGTGGAGCCTCCTCCTATGGAGGTATTTAAAACCCGTCTGGATGCGCTCCTGTCTGACCTGGTCTACGGAATCCTGCTGTGGCAGGGGGTTGGACTAGATGATCTTTCAAGGTCCCTTCCAACTCCTAACATTCTGTGATTCTGTGAACTAGCTATTTAATGGAAAACTGCCAGTAAGTTAGCACCATTAACAGAAAAACATGTCATTACTGCATGAGTACCCACCACACATACAACTGACTGCAAGAAAGCAGCGAATATTAAATAATGAGGGCTTTAAAAAGTTACTCTGTTCTTTCACCTCAGCCCTAGAACTGGATCCATGGAAACTGACCTTCATCCACAACATCCCTACATTATTATAATTACAGCTAAAGAGAAATTATAGACATGTACAAAACCACCATTTAACTTCATACATCTAATGAATAAGACATGCTTCAGATAGACGCTCATTATCCATCAATCTAAAATGGTAAATTTTCCTGAATTAGATCAAGAATAGCATCTCAACCATTTGCCATCATTTTAACCATCAAGAATGAACAAAACAGTATGAGGCTGAGGAGTGTCTTTAAGTTGGTCTTAAGCTTCCAGCCAGCAGGTTTTGTTACGATTTTGCCTCTATTACATCAACACCACCCTTCAACCTTGTAGTTTCCTGCCCCTATTAGAAATATTATCTATTAGAAAGGTAATTGTCTACTACTGAAATTACTTTCCAAAAGCATGACTACAAAGCAAGATGCTGAAGCAGTAATCAGTCGTCTTTTAAAACTGATTATTTCAATTACTTTTATTTCAAACATAAAATGAGAAACCGAACCATTCCAATTCTGAATTGAAGAATCCATGTAGATGTTTAATTATTTTTAATAAACATTTTTATTATCTAATGAAGCTCAGTTTTTCCAGCCAATACATTCTAGGTAGCATTCCCCTCCTTAGTCTGCCAATACCCTAGAACTTAGCTGTATTAAGCATGCATTCTTCTTCAAAGTGACTTCATCCACCTCATGGAAGGCCAGCAGACAGCTATTCACACATACTAAGTGTACACAGTTAGGAATTGAGAGCTACAAACTTATAAACAATATTACAAGAATGGCAACATCCAACCGGGCATTCTTCAGGTTCCCCAGGAGACACTTACTCTGTGGGCAGCCATACAGATCTTATGAGAATTAAGCATTTTTGCTTTTTTTTCTGTTTCTGGAAATTTTCATAGACCTTACAAAAAACCAGAGGGCTAACAGTTAAGAGCTTTGAATCTTCCCTTTGAGATGATGTCTGAAGAATTCATCTACTTGTGGCTAAGCAGGGCAAGCATTTGTAAACAGTGTTAACGTGAGGAAGAACTTTTTCACAGTAAGGGTGATGGAACACTGGAACAGGCTGCCCAGGGGGGTTGTGGAGTTTCCTACTCCAGAGACATTCAAGACCTGCCTGGACTTGTTCCTGTGTGACATTATTTAAGGTGCCCTGCTTTGACAGGGGGGCTGGACTTGATGACCTTTCTAGGTCCCTTCCAACCCCTAACATTCTATGATTCAGTTTCTGCCAGTCTGACACTTTTAGGTGATCTAGACCACTTAACGTTTATTATAGCTGCAGAAGGAAATTACGATATAGAGACCTTCTTAATGGTTTCCAGGAAACCTCTGACTCCCTGCTGGTTTTTGTAGATACCAGCACAACTTCCCGCTGTAGATACTGTGCAGTCTCTGGCTCCTAAGCCTGCTGGTGCAGAAGAGATCTGGGGACCACAATGAAGGCAAGTACATGAGTGATTTACGAAGGGCAGCAATGCGGAAAGAAGAGTCCACAGTACAAGGTTGTGTGCAGAAACACGAAGAGATAAGAATAGTTAAGAAACTCCTTGTTCTCCTCCTCCTCAGTGCCATTCCTTTAGTCTACGGAGCACGAGTCAGGATGGTCCTCCTCTCTGCAGGGCACTCACTGGCCAGCACCAGGGAAGTGGTGGAGTACATGCTTGGCAGGCAATTTTCAGTTTCAGACGCTAACATACCTAGTGTTCCAGATATTGTATGCCAGGTTTCCAAATGTCACAGTAGACATACATTCTACCTATGTAATATCTTGAAAGACTGAGAAGATAAATGTCCTGTCCACCACAATGAAGCAAGTGAGGAACCTAGTCATTTGAGCAGGTGCTGCTTTTTTTTTTTTTTTTAAATAAAAAACCACAATGAAGTCAAGCAAAGAAAACAAAAGTTATAAGGAAAAGCAGCACAACAGGACAGATCTGAAAGAAAATATTTTAAAAGCAGATTTGCAGTCTAACAATGCAAAAAAATACTTAGGTACAGAAAATTACAACGTGTGCTTCTAACCATGTTTTGGTTGCCTCACAGCCCCGTTCACAATGAGTAATACAGTTACTGTTGATATGGTTTTTTTCACATCTATTTACTCAGCAGTGCTGTTGAACTCAATTTCGTGAGGTATCAAATAAAGGAAATAGGATGCTACTAGATTCTCTTCTGTGGGAAGGTTGACACCCAGCTTCCTTGTATGCCACACACCCAGCTGTTCACATGCTCAACAATCACAAGACACCTCGGAGCATTGTGGTCAATGCTCATTGACCAGGTTGTGGTTAAGGGAAGCTTCAACTCACTGGTAGGATGTTACAAGTTCTCCTGGTAAGAGAATTTACTAATTCAGTGACAAGCTTATCTAGGCATGCAAATGGCAGCTGCTAGGTCACCTGGTGACATCAGTTTCATCTTCCCTAGCAGCCTCTACTGCCAATGCAATATATTCAACTATTACTGTGCTACTGCGGTAGGTCACAGCGCAATGTAAAACAGTCTGCACAGCAGCCAGACCTGAATAACTCATACCTTGCATAGGTTTTCACTGCAACAATCACAAGTCAGAGTTTTATTTCTTGCTGCACGTACCAAAGAAAGTGAAAGAGATCATTTAATCACAGCCTAAAAAGGGCCCTGACAAAAACTCAAGAGGTAAAAGTAATCACACTATCAGAAGACTTGCTTGCAGGCCAACTGGTGATCACATCTAACTCCTAGAAAAGAGATTAACTTAATATGATAATTGGATGTGGCTGATAATGAGAGCAGCTCAGGAGCTAACCTGCAAGTAGATCTGGCACTTCTGCTTCAGTAGCAATAAGGCAACATAGATGGTTATTGGTGATAAAAACTCAGTATCTCATGTGATGTCCTATCACATGTCTACCAGTACGATCACTCTGGGCTCACTCTTAATTCCTCAGACTTCTTAAACCTCCTCTGTTCTCTATTCAAATAAACTAAGTATGAATTGCAGAATGACGCTCCCTTCTTTGCTGTTACTTCAACAAAACTGGCGTGCACTGGGACACTTCGCAGAGAAGGCGGAGCATCCGGATCAGGGAAAACATCAGCTTCAAGCACAGGCAGCAGCAACCGAAAGAAGGATAAAAACAGTACGGTAACAGCAGGAAAACCTTGCTCTTCCTCCAGGAGAGGAAAGAAGAGAAAGAGAACATTCAAGATATCAACACTTCACTTAAAAGAAACCATACAAACCTCATAAACTAAGCTGTGCTATCCTCACAACAAGCACTCCATTTCGCTATTTCTTCCTGACCACCTCTGTAACTGGTCTGCATGCTCTTTGGGACAATAGTGCCTTTGTTAGCTGGGCGCTACTACAATCCAAGTGCTTATTAAAATATCCTAGTATCCTAGGATGTATTATTCAAATGTTTGTTGAAGAGTATGGGTATAATCCTGTGGTGAACGCGCGGAGCTTGCATCAACTCATGACTCTGTGCAAGATGACTTCTGCAGCATTGCTGCAGGCATCTTATAGGAAGCTGTTTGAGTTCTCTCTTAGTCTAAAAACCTGCCTAACGACACAACCTGTCCTCTGAGCTTCTACAGAAAAGTACCTCAGATCTCAGAATCTATTTACCCTATATGACAAGAAGCAGGCTGAAGACAGGATACAAATGATTAACTTGTACTTGGTGTTGACAAATTTCTCATGTTTTCAGATGTCCTACTGTAAGAATTTTAAATGTTTTCTTCAAAGAAGACAGAGACGCACTTTTATTCACATTTAACAGACAAGGCTTTACCCACATTCAAAAAGCCCTGTAGCGATGTGCGAGGGTCGAAAC
>VWZX01005379.1:3480-29755 GCA_013399015.1 Galbula dea | reverse complement strand
GGCCAAGTGTCGAGTCTTGCACCTGGGAAAGACCATCTCCACGGATTAGTATACGCTGGGGGCTGAGCTGTTGGAGAGCAGTGAAGGGAAAAGGGGTCTTGGGGTCCTGGTAGATGGAAGGATGACCATGAGCCAGCAGTGTGCTCTTGTGGCCAGGAGGGCTAATGGGATTCTGGGGTGGATTAGAAGGGACGTGGTTAGTAGGTGGAGAGAGGTTCTTCTCCCCCTTTACTCTACCCTGGTGAGGCTGCATCTGGAATCTTGTGTCCAGTTCTGGGCCCCTCAGTTGAAGAAGGATAGGGAACGGCTGGAAAGAATGCAGCACAGAGCCACAAAGATGATGAAGGGGCTGGAACATCTTCCTGATGAGGAAAGGCTGAGGGAGCTGTGTCTCTTTAGCTTGGAGAAGAGGAGACTAAGGGTTGACCTCATTTATGCTTTCAAGTGTGTGAAGGGTGAGTGTCAGGAAGATGGGTTCAGGGTCTTCTCAGTGAGGCCCAGTGACAAGACAAGAGGCAATGGTTATAAGCTGAAGCATAGGAGATTCCGTGTGAATACATGTAGAATTTTTTTTTCCCAGTTCAGGTGCCAGAGCACTGGAACAGACTGCCCAGAGAGGTTGTGGAGTCTCCTTCTCTGGAGATATTCAAAACCCATCTGGATGTGCTTCTGTGTGAGCTGGTCTAAGGAATCCTGCTGTGTCAGGGGGGTTGGACCAGATGATCTTTCAAGGTCCCTTCAAACTTCTAACATTCTGTGATTCTGTGATCCTGCCTGAGTAGGGGTCACACAATGTGACACTAAAACGTGTAATGAACATCCTGCTCAAACTGCCTCACCTGTTTCTGGATGTTGGTTTTAATATATGAATAATGATTGCTTCCTTGAAGTTTCTGACAGAGAATATTGACATTAGTGAGGTAACTGGTTTAAAGCAGGAAAGGCAGGACTTTTGCGTACCACACCCTGTGTTGTCATGTACCTGGAACTCTTTTAATGCTCCTGCAGCCTTTGAAGACAACATGAAGGTCCCATTTCTGTAGCCTGTATTTCCAAGGGAAGATCCACTTACAGCAGTTATTTGTGTAAGGATTATTTAATTCTGTGAGACCGTGGGATTCCTTCAGGACCCAGACTACTAAAACCTCATCCTTTATGGTTAATTCATCAGTCTCCCAGCCCCTTGGCATAAGCAATACAAAGAATATTTTTTCCTGTCCTGGTTTGAGTTGGAACAGAACTAACTCTAGGATTTTATTTTTCAGGTAAAGCTTTTCTAAGTAACTGCACTTTCTGAAATTAGCAGCTTGTTTTTACAGTGTCTGCTACTGTGGTGATAATGCTTGACGTTTGGAGTTACTAGCAAAGATTGGTATGCAGACCTAGGCCACTGCTACATCTCATGTACTAAATATTGTGTACCAAGTTGGGGGGTGCAGAGTTCAAGACTGCACTTGCAGGGAGAAGCAGACAGGACAGGTGGTCCCAAACTGGCCAATTAGATATTCCATTCCATATATGTCATATTCAGTAAAAAGCTGAGGGATCACAAGTTTTCTTCTTCAATGTCCAGGATCCAAGGAGGACTTTGTCTGTTCTGTCTTTGATCTCAGACCATGAGTTCCTGAATCCAGCTCCAGAACTCAGCTCCTGAAACCAGTTCCTTTCTTCGGCTCAGTCAAGTCTGGGACTTCTCCAGTGCCTGCCTACAACATCAGTGGTAATGGTGACATAATCACCATCAGCATGGTTGAGTTCAGTATTGGTTTTGTATATGTATATAGAGTGAGATTTCATTTTATTGTTATTATTTTCAGTGAAGTAATTTTGGTTTTCTTTTCCAATCCATAAGTCTCTCTCCCTTATTCCCTTTCTCTTCCCCTTTGGGAAAGGAGAGGTGTTAATAGAGAGCATACGTGACTCATTTAGTGGGTGGCACAGTCCTAATTCTTGACATCTCATTATATGTATTGTCTTTGTCCAACACTTAAGAAGTATAATTTATTATGGAGAATAGTTTCCTCATTAAAAAAGGTGATTTTGTTACATAGCTAAAAACAACCCCCACAAAACTTGCTGTATGAAATTTATTTTTAACTAACCCTTAGTCATTCACAGTCTGATGTGGCATAACTCTAGGTTAAATACCAATTAGACATTTTGCTGTACTGTAGGAATCTGTCTGACTTAATCAACAGATTAAGGAAGTATAAAATCTGTATGGACCTAAGTATCTGCTGGCTACTTTCCAAAATATTCTTCCAGGATATTTTTTTACACAGAGAAACTAGTGATTACAACATCTAAGCACTTGGCTCAATATGGCTAAGCTTTTTATGTTGGCCAAAGGTTGACATATGTCTGGTTGACCACCCATTTAAGTGGAAACCTTGAACAATCTGTGCACTGGGCTAATATTTCCAATGTCACTGAATGGAATTCATCTTGGACTGCACTGTAGCTGAGGGTGGGCCTGACTATATGTGCCCCCTTCAGGAGAATTCCTACATTGCATGACCATATCTCAGCTACTTTTGAGCCTTGAAACATCTTAAAGATTTTTATTTAATAGAAATTGAAAATAAATACATTATATAGAGATATACTATTATTAAAATTGATGGTATAAATAACCTGAGCTGCTGTGTCTCATCCCCTACGTATAACATCCTTATACATAAATTTTCTTTTGTTTTGCTGCTCCTTTCCATTTTGAATTCTAGCATTCCTCAATACGCACCATCTTTTATGGAAAGCAAAAGAATGCATAAATGGAAAACAACCCTCTGATCTCCCACATAATTAGCCTTAGAAGTCATTCAAGAGCTAAATCTGCAAATAACTACCATTAAAAGAAGTATCCTACTTTACATGCTGGAAAGTAGCTACCTGTTTAAACTACACTGTGGAGGAATGTTTAGCAGATAGGGGATGCAGCAGTGTACGACCTGTCTTTTGAGCTAGTGTGTTAACAGCCTTGAGGCAGCCTTGGAGAGATAGTAAGAGGAATCTGACAAGGGCTGAAAGCTATAAACAGGATGCAAAGGGGAATAGGAGCTGGGTTGCTTGTGCTAGCTTTTAGTAGCCAATGGCAGTAGCATTAAGGGTGCATGGTCAGTCGGGAACAGCAAATAGCAACATGTTGCTTAACGTGGGAACAGCTTGACAGAGTATAAATATGACAATAAATGCAGCAATAAACGAGCAAGAGTTTAAACTCATATTGAGTCTGTGTCTTGATCTCCGGCCGATTGCTCTTACACTACACACCCAAAGTTCATAAAATCAAATTGAAAATGTAATCCTTGGAAAATACAAAGGTGTTGTGTCAAGGCAATATGGTCTTGCTTACAATATTTTTACCCTTCTTGACAGACAGTATCATGGTTCCAGACACCATAAGCTTAAAGTGTCAAGAAAAACTACACTCCGGAATCATTCTAGGATCATCTGTTTACTGTGAAAATTTTTAGCATAATATCCACTCTCCAATGTGTAAAATCATGGTTTGACCTAAGGCAAGTCCAAGGCAGCTCTGAGTAGAGTCACATGAAGAAAATTTTATTCCTTGACTCTTACAAACAGTAAGAGACACAAGTGAGATGCTGTGACAACAGAAAGCCTATCCAACAAGAGGCTGAATGGCCTCATTCTTTGTCTACACAGCATCGATACTTTGATGGACTGAACTCTCAAGACTTCTGGCTACAGAGACAATGAAGTGGTTGATAGGAGGATTTAACAAGGTTTTAAAATTACCAAATATGTCTATCTGGAGTTAAAACAACAACAAAAAAAATGCTTTCAAAAACTGATCTAAATGGCTTTATTTAGGGATTCAAAGTAAGAGATTCAAAAAAGCTCTGAATCTCACCCAAAGAGTGAACAGCACAGGGCAGAAGAGAACAGGGAGAGGAGGGAGGACTACAGAGATACAGATCACAACTGTAGAGAGAAGATTTGTGTGGCTCAACTAGCGATCAAGCTGGCCAGCACTGTGAAGGATAATAAAAACAGTTTTTTTAAAATATGTTAACAGCAATAACATTATTTCATTACCTGATGAGGTCAGTCACCTCAGCAATAAGGATGCAGACAAAGCAGAGACATGTAATGCCTTTTTTTGCCTCTGCCTTTAACATCAATGATGAATTCTGGGACCCCTAGAGCCCTGTGACAGATAAACTGCTTGCCAATTACAAACTTGTCTGAAACTTCCTGCTGCAGCTGTATGCGCATAAATCTGAGATCCAGTGGAATTCACCCGAGGGTACTGAAAGTACTTGTGAGACAACATAGTCATTGGTTGTAACCAGCATGGATTCATGAGGGGAAAGTCCTGCTTAACTAACTTAACTTCCTTTTATAAGATCACTCATCTAGTTGACAAAGGGAAGGCATTAGATGCGAGGAGGTTTGATTTCAAGCTGTCTCTCACAGTATCCATCTGGATAAAATGTCCAACATACAGCTAGACAAGTCCATACCATGTTGGGTGAGCAAGTGGCTGACAGTTTGGGCTCAAAAAGTTACCGTAAATGGAGTTAAGCTGGTGGTCAGTCACCAGTAGAACTCCCCAGGGATGAGTTTTAGGGCCAGAGCCCTTCAAGGTTTTTACAAATGATCTGGACATAGGAATCAAAAATACATTAAGTAAGTTTACCAATAATGCTAAGCTAGGAGGAGCTGTGGACCCCTTCAGCATAGGGAGGCCTTACAGAGAGATTTGGATGGGCTAGAAAGCGGGGTAATCACAGTCTGTATGGAATTTAACAAGAATACATGGATAATGATCCAAATGCAATGGGATAATCCTGGTTATATGTACAAACTAGGGGACAAGACGCTGGAAAGAAGTGCCAAGGAAAGAGATCTAGGAGTTTGGGTTGATGGCAAGTTGAATATAAGTCAACAGTAACAGCCAAAAGGGACAAGCATCTTCTGGGGTCCATCAAGCACTGCATGGATAGCCAGTCAAGGAAGGTGAATATCTCTACGCTGCACTGCTATGGCTCCAGCTCGAGTACTGTGTGCTGTTCTAGGCAGCTCAATATAAGAAGGACACTAATCTATTAGTGTGTCCAGAGGAGGGTGATCATGCTGGGGAAACATCTTGAGGGCAAGACTTACAAGGAGCAGATGAAGTCACATGGCTTGTTCAGCTTGGAGAAGAGAAGGTTAAGATGTGCTCTTGTTGCAGTCTACAACTTCCTCAAGATGGGAACTAGAGAGGGAGGTGCTGATCTGGCGTCCACAGATATGACATGAGGAAATGGAATGAAGTTGCACCACAGGAAGTTCAGATTAGAAAATAGGAAAAGGTTCTTCACTGACAGGGTGATCAGTCACTGAACCAGGCTCGCCAGGGAAGTGACCATGGCACCAGGTCTGTCAGAGTTAAAGATGCAGCCAGATAACACTCTTAGTCATTGTTTAGCTTTAGGTAGTCCTATGAGAAGGGAGTTGCACGTCCTTATGTGTTCCTTCCAGACGGGTTTTGAATATCTCCATAGAAGGAGACTCCACAACCTCTCTTGGTGTATGAAGGTGTTACTTACTGATTGGTCAGTGCCCTTTCTGTATAAAGGCAATTAGAAATTTTTTCACAGTAAGAGTGAGCACTGGAACAGACTGCCCAGAGAGGTTGTGGAGTCTCCTTCTATGGAGATATTCGGAACCCGTCTGGACACGCTTCTGTGTGACCTGGTCTAGGGAATCCTGCTGCAGCAGGGGAGTTGGACTAGATGATCTTTCAAGGTCCCTTCCAACTCCTAATATTCTGTGATTCTGTGTGATTCTGTAATTGGTCATTATCCTTTCTGTAAAAGTATAAATTCTAACTTACGGAATAATAAAACAATTCTGATTGCCATCAGCAACTGGGGTCCATGCTCAATACGCCACACAGATCCTCTATCTTCATCTTAGAATCATAGAATAACTCAAGTTCCAGGAAGAACTTTCATTATTTGTAGATTATTTGCAGTAGGGTTCAGGGAATTTTTTATCAATAGGAATACATTTCTTTTTACACTTACATTTAAAAAATCTTGATAATTCTGATATCCTGAAACCTGAAAAAAAATTTTAAAAATCCTTCAGATCTTGTTTTTAAAACTTCTTTTCGAAAAGAAAGTTTGAATACAATCGAAATCATGACTTTTTGAACAAAGTGCTTCTTGTGTAACAAAGAACCCTCCTTTTGTAGTTTCATATTGTAGCACCAGCAAGACAAACTTAAACTTTTACTTAGCAAGGTGTTCACAGTTCACACAGGAAGAAGTTCAACATGATCCTTGCTAATTTACAGAATGACACAAATCAATATTAATTTTAGGTTATATAGAAGCTTTTCTCCAAATATCCATAGATTAAAATACAACTGTAGGACACATTTGGAGGTGGTGGGAGTAAGAAGGATGATCCGAATTTTGCGTAAGTGGCTGCTTTTGGCTTTCTTTTCTGACAAGAATATTGATGGGTTTTTTATCATCTGAACTAAACAGTCCTGGCAAATATGAGAGACACAAGTGTCTTTGCGTATGTTTCAAGAAAAGGATTTCTAAATAGTCTGATTACATTGACACATAAGAGGTTCTGGCCTAAAATCAATACACCTGTAGGATTGTTACACATCTGTGGAAGTTTTGCTCGACTGCACTACATCTTTCAAAGTTCTGTGATCTGTAACTCTTAGAAAGGACTGATGAAATGATTTTACAGGGAATGTGGAGTTCATTGTAAAAGTGTTTTGTTTTCCCAAGCTCACTACAACCACTTGTCCTGGTTTGGCTTAGAACAGAACTAATTCTGTTTGATGATTTTACTTTTAGCTAAAGCTCCTCTACGTAACTGCACTTTCTGAAACTAACAGCACGCTTTTGCAGATACTGCCTGCTTTTGCACTAATAAGACCTAATGTTTAGATTTATTAGCAGGGATTGGTATGGAAAGCAAGGTCGCTCTTAGATGTTGTGTCTCACGTTGTCAGGTGCAGGGAAAAGCTGCACCTTCAGAGAGGAGCAGATAGGACAGGTGACCCTAAACTGACGAGCTAAGTATTCCATTCCATATATGTATTATTTTATATAAAAACTGGGGGACAGTTCCCCCTTCTCTGCTCTTCCTCTTCTTCTGCTGTGTTTCAATGGCTGGCATCTGAGGTGAACTCTGTTCTGCCCATGATCCTGATCCATAAGTTCCTGCATCCAGTACCAAGATCCAGTGCCTCAGCCTGACTCATCTGCTGCTGAGACCCTCTGCCGCAGTATCAGCGATGGCGTAGTTACCATCAAGGAGGGGTTTGGGTTCAATATTGGGTTTTGTACATATTTGTATATATTTAATTTATCATTATTATTGTCATTAAATTACTTCCAGTTTTCTTTTCCAATCCACAGGTCTTTCTCTCTCTCTCTCTTATCCCCCTTCCCTTCCCGTTGCGGGGGGAGGAGAGAAGGTAACAGGGAGCATCTGCCACGGGGTTGGTGGTCAGCACAGCTTCGACCCTCACACAACAACAGAGTGGTTGGCCACACTCTGTCAATCCCCCCCCCGATATGCATAAGCTGCAGCTCTTCTGATGAGGCTATCTACACCCCAAGTTTCATGTCGCAAAGGTATTTCAGTGCTGTCAGATGTGTACACAGCAACACGCCAGACCAGGATGCAACAGGGTGCTTCCAGCACTGCTATCTGCATGGCCAGCGCTGATCAGAGTTACAGCACCTGGCTCAGCTAGCAAGCTTTGCTTTTTAAAGAGGAAGGAGGGACAACGAGTCGGGATGGAAAATCTGCCAGCTTCTCCTTTCCTTTTCCTCTCTTTTTTCCTTTCCTCTTTCCTCTCCTCTCCTCTTCCTGTCCCTCTCTCTTTTACCCGAGGCCTGCCGGGAGCTCCCAGGTGGGGAAAGCACTCCCCGCCTTGCGGGGGCGCCCCACTGCTTCCACCGTGCTGCGCCTCTTCTCCAGGCATTACGGTAGGAAGGCAGCGCCGCGCCTCTTCCACCTGCCAGAGGGCTTTAAAGTTGCAGCCGGCCGAGATGCACAATGATTTGGCTCCCGGTGCCCGGGACGGGTGGCGGCTGCAGGGACGAATCGCGGCCCCGCAGCCAGAGCAGGGCTGGGGCGTGCCCCTCCTTGGCTTAGGGGTAGTTTTTCTCTTTCGGCCCTGCTAGCCTGTTTTTGTCTTTCCCCCGGTGGCAAAAGAGGGCCGGGGAAGGCGAGGGGGGAGGGGGGTTGCTCATTCGCCCTGGAAATCCCTATGTCTGCGGCGGGTCACCTGCGCCGCTCGGACGCCGACTCCGGCGCTGCGAAGGATTATTGCGCTTCCGCGCTCCTGCAGCGGCCGAGCGGCCGCGGGTAGTGCCAGCTCCGCTGCCGCGGACCCCTCTGGGGAAAGCCATGGAGCCCTATGCCCCGCCAGATCTCCGCGACGTCGAGCAAAAGCTGGGGCGCAAAGTCCCCGAAAGCCTAGCGCGGCCGTTGCGCGGGGAGGAGCTCCTGGGGCGTTCTGCCGCCGCGGCCACGGCTCCACGGCGCCGCCGCGCCGCCGTCCTGGAGACGAAACTTCACCTCCTGAGGCAGGAGATGGTGAGTAGCCGGGCTCTTCGGCCGAGGGGCCCTGCGGCAGCATTTGGGGCATTTGCAACCCTCCCTCCTGGCGGCACCGGTCCTCCATGGGCAACGCCTCCCCGCAGAGTCGGCCAGGGGCGGCTTTGGGTAGTGCTGCTTACCTCCGGGAGCAGCCGCCGCCTCGCGTCCCTCCGGTCCAGCCACGCCGCGGCCGCCGCGGGCCGGTGCTGCTGGGGTAGCAGCCGGGACGTTGCAGCCTCTGCTGCCCCTCTGCTGCCACCCAGGTGAGGAGGAGGAGGACGAGGAGAAGGAGGTTCAGCTTCAGCTGAACGACGTGGCGGGCGCGTAACTTCTCGGCTTTTTCGCGCAGAGTGGCAGTTCGACAGTGACTTGCTGTTGGCTTCTGTTGCTCTGTCTACTCCTTAGAAGTACTGAAATGTGGTGTATCAATAAAGCGAGCACTGCACTGATCTCTCTTGGTTGTAAATGCATTTTCTGCATCGCACATGTTTCCTGCAGATGACTAATAACTAACGAGATAGTGGGTGGTTTTGAGCTGAAAACTTGGCCTGGTATTCAGTGACTCAGTTTTTGGACATTGACCTTCAGTGACTTAGTTCCAAATAGTCTGTGCAGAAGATGTGCAGTAATTCTTGAAGAGCTATTTAGAATTTGACTGAGAGGTCTGTGATGGGATTGTGCTGTATTTAGTTCAGAATTTGTGACTTGTTTTTCTATTTTAATACAACTGCTTGTCCTACTTCGTATGCCACTGTCTGAATAAATTTATTTTTCGATGATGCTGTAAAACGGGCTTCATTATTTTAAGGCAAACAAAAAAAAGTCTTTGCAAGCAAGTGAGCAGGCAGCTAATGAACACTGAGCAGATACGATTCTAATCATGTGGAGTTCTTCAGATGCGCAGGCGTGGTTGCTTCCATTTTTATTAGGGAGTAATTGTTATGCAAGGTCATAAAAAACTTTTTTTGGTAGCAGCTATTTGCATAGCTTTTGCCACTAATCTCATTTGAAGATCGTATGGAATTTGATCTTGTTGGGATGAGGACTTTACTGGCAGCGAGATGACTTCATGCAACTATCTTATATCTCAGCTGTCTACAGCAAACTGAGCAATCCCATCCTATGTGAACAAGTATAATGCCATACCATCAGACCCTGTGCAACTTTACATGCATATAAGCAAAAGGTGTGTGGGTTTGTAAGAGTGTTTCGAAAAATAAAAGGAAAAGCAAGAATTAATGTTCCAAGAGTTAATAGTCAAGATAATGACTGAGGTAATTTATAAATCATATTTGCTATTCTGTATGTTCATTTAGTTTAATAGATCCTGTCAAAACAAGCTATCAATGTATTTAAGTGTAATAATCGCTGTGAATTTCAGTTTTAACACTTTAGTTTCATATTGTCAGCATATCTCATGTTTATTTTTTAATTTTAAGCTTGAATTTTAAGGGTTGTAAAGTCACTTTAAGGTAGCTTATAATGTAAGCTCTTACAGACGGAGGACCGCAAAGGAAACAAATAAGGTAGCCAGAGTTGCTGGCATAACTGTCTAGACATATCATGACTGTTAGGGCTATTAACGAAGGGGGGGGAAAAAAACCCCAAACTAGTAACTTGCGTTCATCACCTTTTCCTTAGGAGTTGGTCTCATCTGTTTAATAATTGCAAGAACAATAATAAGTAAAAGTCACACTGGTGATCTATAGTTAGTTCTTCTGCACATCATTCCTAAAACAGAGCTGAAACTTCTATCTAGCATCTTATTTCACACCTCTTTGTAACTTACTATTCTTTGGCTTCACTGCAAGGCAAAAGAGGCATTGAACGTTTACAAAAGTCGTTTATAACTGCTGCAGTAGTAAACAGATGCGAAAACCGAAAAAATTTTAGAAAACCAAGCATCATCCATCCATCTTTTTCTAGTTGTGCTATGATGGCAACTTATGCAGCCCACTCACTGAACTTTGGATAGCTGTATCTGTGCTTTATTTTGCTTGCTTACTTCAGACTTGAGATAAACTTGTTGCAAGCATTTACAGAGCAAGATTATTCAGGCTCCTCTACTCATTTAAAATGCTTTACACTGGTTACTGTGTTGTATCTTGATCTTTGGTGATGAGCAGTACTGTCTCATATTCTCATTTTTATTAATGAAGATATTTTGGACAAATGTGGCTATTTTGTGGGGTTTAGGGTTTTTTGTTTGCTTGGTTGTTTTTTTGTTTGTTTGTATTTTAATTTGGCATTACACAAATTGTGCAGTTATGCAGCTCAGCATCCGTCCTTTCCCACACAACTGACTGTGCCTGCACTCACCAATTTCAAAATCTGACTAAATTTTAGAAAGCTATTTTATAAATAGTGCCTTAGTATGATTTTACTTATCATTGCTTCAAGTCATGTTGATCCCAAAGTTCTTAGTTTTGCTAAAGGTGTATTCTACTGTTAACTACAATTTCATGTTACTTTTCAGTTCATAGCAACTATAAAATGCTTCTGTGTTCCCCCAACATCCTATTGCTTGGCCCCTGACATTCAAAAAACAAGACAAGCATAGATGAACATGTTTGCAATGCTTGGGAGTAGACACCAAGCCTTAGCTCAGGCAACAGGTAATGCTTCTGGTAACCAGAGTAAATTCAGAATTACAGGAGTGGAAGTTTTTGCTCATGTAAAACCAGAGGGCCATCTTCTTTTCTGTAAAAGCTCATTTTATGCATTCAAATAAACTGATCTTCTGTTCTTCCATCCATTGTTTATACAAAAGCTAGTGCTTATCTTGCTTCAGAACAAAGTAGAAGTATCTGTTGGACTGAATACTTAGGAGGCAGAGGAAGATGGTGGAAGCTCTGAGAACTTTAGTAGTTGCCATGTCCTTGGGCTGGAAGAACGTGAATGAAATGGTGGAAGCAGTTATCTCCACTGTATCATCTGCTGCAGGGGAGTGCTAAAGAGATAAGCATATTATGATTTCAATATTTGACTTGCAAATGCTGTGGTTTACTTTGAGTTAAAGGACCTGACAGATCTGTGGGTTGGGGGGGTGTGGCAGTTGTACATCTGCTGGTTAAAGGCCTTAAGGCTTCATTTTGCTTCTTCAGATCCTTTTGCTATTAACCAGTGAATGGCTCTTTTCCCTTCAAGCTCGATTTTGCTGGTAATCACTGGAATCACACACCTGCCACCGTGGGGTATCTTTCTTGAAGTATGGGCATAGCCAGGCCTCCTTCCCCTTCTTTAGCTTTTCCCCACCAAGGCCATGGTGAAGAGTATGTTGGATCCTGAAAACCTTCATGGTGTAAAGCCATCAAGCAACAGGAGCAAGCATGTAATTGCTAGTGTGGGTCAAAACTGTGCACTCTCCAGTTAACCTAGGATGTGATAAGTACCTCCTATTAGTCCATGTGCCCTTGATTAAATATGAAATCTGTAATGATGTTAATGTCAAACTCCTTTCTCAAGTGGTATTTTATATGTAATCTTCCACTGGGGAATTGATAATAACCCTTTGTACTGCCGTCCTGTTTCTGGTCTGTCATTCTGCTGAGGTCACCATTCAATACATGTAACTTCAGCAGCTACATGCTGCAGCAAATAATCAGTAACATTTGTTCTGCAGCTTGAAATGATACTGAAGCCTCGTTTCTCCCTCACAAGTTCTGAGGTTACTCAAAGGAAAATTTTCTTTAACACCTGAAGAAAGACTGTGGGTTTTGCTTTGGTTTTATGTGTGTTTTATTTTTTCTCTGTTCATTAAAAAGTTTCCCATAAGCAACTCTTTATTGCCTCTTTGAAAGCTAAAAAATTTATAGCCTACATTATGTGCAAAACAAAAACAAAAAACAAAACCCCCCAAAACCCCCAACCAAACAGAAAAAAGCAAGCTTTGCCTAAACATATTTGACAGAGAAAAAGTAAACGGTCTTGGAAGTGAAGGATAGATGTCATTGCTGGGACTTTTAGATGAGATTCCTGACGGTTGACACTGTTGAGGATCAGATAGGCCCAAACTGGGTTTTCTGAATGCAGCATGTTTTAGGTTGAAGGGATAAAGATACAGAAACTGTCCAATTGCCAAGAAACTAAGCATGTCGGTTTTAAGCTAAAGCTATTTGAGAGGGTGGCATACTCTTTTGCTCTCTCATAGGTTTTTTTCTCCCCCTTTGCTTTCTAATCTATTTCAGTACAGCTATTTCTGAAAGGCTACTTAACATGGAGCCCTGGCAAAATGAAACAGAAGTACTTTTTACTGATAGGAACTAAGGCAGATATGTTTATTATAATGCCAGTCCTCTTCCCTTCTCCCATAATTACCACGTAAATGAAGGTGCAGTTTGGAGGGCAGAGCTGCTGTAACGATTTTACCAGCCTTCAAGAGTTTGAACAACTTCAGATTTGCTTAGATTTATTAAATACAGAGTTGTGAGGGGTCTGCCATTATTAGTTTCTTTAAGGGAGCTTTTGTAAAAAGTCAACAACTGTGATTTGAAACATCTCTTTAACACATGCTGTAGGTACAGGCTGCTACATTCACTGTTTTGCATGATAATATCAATTGATTTAATTGAAGCCAAGATCTAATTCAGTATGTCTAGTCAGCAGTGCAAAGCTGTGTATTACATGCTGGTTTTCTATTAGATTATTCGGAATTTTTGCTTAAAAACTTGATTGAAGATAAAATCTTAAATATGAAATTGCTGGTGACTAAGCCTCAAGCCTGTGTAGGAGGGTTTGATTAACCTTGGTTTCTTAGTGAGCAGTTACTCAATGAATCCCTGAAATGAGACTGTTAGAAGTAGAAAGAAGGCCTACAGAAACAAACTTATTTTTCTAAGACCTTCTGATATTCACTGAAAAACTGATAATCTTGGATCTTGCTAATAAAATTCTCTCCTTCATACCCTTCAGTTTACGTCATGTGGTGGAGGAGTTTGTAATTCTTACATATAGTGCAGACTGGATGGTGGTACCAGGATACTTCAGTTAAAAGGGATTTATAGAATGATCCTTAGGGAAAATGATCAAATCTAGCAAGAGCTGCAACCTGATTATAGGAGCAGAACTTTGCTTAGTTTTCCATCTTTTCAGACCATCTTTGGAAGGATGAAGTGAGCAAAGTTATTTAAATTAATGCAAATGCATATTTAAACATATCTTTTGACTGGCAAATCTCACTCATCGACTGGCAAAAGGGATTGAATTGTGGAACGCCTCCATGTTGCACTCAATCAGTGCATATGACTGTTTTTGATCAGCTATGGCAGTCACTGAAGTGTTTTAAGTCCCCAAGAATTACAGCTGAATAGGTGCTTCTTGACCAAGAGTCTGTGAAACATTGCTGTTACCTTGCCTGGCAGCATCATTGTGAAATACTTCTCAACAAGTACTTCTGTCTGATTTGTGGATCATCACAGTAGTGCCAGGAGATGCTTCACTTGAGACTTCCAGTTAGGCTGCCCACGTACAGTAAGACTTTTGCCAGCCCTTATTTCAAAGAATATATATTATCGTTTCATGTTGTTACTTTCCTGATAACTTTGTTTCAAGAGTAGCAGAAGAATTTTTGTTTTGAAGTTACTTTTTAAAGTCTGACTTCTGACAATTTGTAGTGAAAACGCATGAAAACTAAACCCCTTTTGCACCGAGCCCTAATGTTTAATGATTTCTAATAATTTTTAGCAAAGAGATTGCATTTTCCTGATGAAATAAAGCAAAACAGCATTCTTTTCATAGAACAGCCTAGGCTGGATGGGACCTCAAAAGATCTGGTTCAACTGTTCACAGGAAGGGAAGCATGAATGCAATTATTGAGCACCCCGTCCAATTGCATCTTCAAAACCTTCAATGATAAGGACTCCACCATGTCCCTTGGGAGGTTGTTCTAGTGATTGTTTGTCCTCACTGTAAAAAAATTATTTCTTATATCAAGAGGAAACTTCTGCTGATGCAATTTGTGTCTGTTGACCCTTTTCTTCTCCGCGTGGCTCCTTATGAAGAGAGATCCTCCATCCTCTGTGTAGCTGCTCGTTAAGTGCTGGAATGGTATGATGAGTTTCCCCCCACAGATGTCTCTTCTCCATTGAGAAAATACCTGACTCTTTCAGTCTTTCCTCATATGGCAATTTCTCCAGTCTCTTTCCTCCTAAACTAATTTCTCCAGCCCTTTGCTCACCATTTGTGTAGATACTATGGGTTTTTTGTGGATTGTTATGGCTAACAGAAATTAAAAAGTGCTTTTTGTGGGTGAGCAGGAAAAAATTTGAAATGCACAATAGTGAATACATAATTGAGTGGAGGTGATGGCCAATAAGTGTGTTTTTACTCTTTGATCCATTTTTTCTTTTGGTAACAGTAAATAGTTAACGAATACGTTTTCAATTAATTTTTTAAAGTTTACAGGATCCTTTGTTTGTTCTGTGCCTTCAAGCTCAAAACTTAATAAACTTTCCACAGTGGACATGTTATTTCTTAAGTGTTTCATTTCTATCTATGTCCTGCAGAGAGGCTAGATACTGGAATCTGGAGCAAATGAGGGTGGAGTTACAGGAGTAAAAAGACAGAGGATCTAGCCTGTTGAAAAGCAATTTTAATTTAATTTAGTCAAGTGTAATTTCTCTCTTGGATTTTCACCTGTGTTTATAACCATGTAAATCGTTCCAAAAGATGGTTCTCAGATTACTGTTTGTAAAGATGAAGAGTTCTGAATAGAAAATTATGGGCAGTCTCATAATGAAAGGGGTACTTTTTTGTTATGAAGGCAGACTTATAGTCTTTGTTTTCCAGTCCTGACTTTTGTAAGTAGGGCTGCTTGTTATAAGCATTTACCTCTTGTGGATTACTTTTTACCTTCATGTCAGTTGTTCTCTATGTTGACGCTTGGCTTCAACCATCCACTTACCCTTAAAAGTGTGGAATGGGAGCTGGTATCTAGTACGGCAACTGGAGTCTGAAATTACATCACTGTATCATTTAGTTTCTTAATTTGAAATGTCTGTAACTATTTTGACAGCAACACTAAGGCCACCTCAGATAGAGAATCTGTCCCCTACACAGTCTGTAACCTTCTACATAGAAGAAAAACAAAAATAAAGAAAACAATTTTGAAATTGTTACAGAAACACAGGTAACGGTCAGTGCTTGGGACTTTAGCATGGTTTTGGTGAATGCAAACCTTCTGTAATGTAGGTAGCTTATGAAGTCATCACTTTCCTATATATGATGACTCAGAAGTAGCTTGACCAAATATTGCTTTAAAATAACTGCAACAAAAATGGCTTTTTGCCAGTTTAACAAAAAGCTATTACATTATTTATAATGCTGAAGAAACTGTTAATTTCAGCTGTTAAAAGCAACTAAAGAAGGTGGCAGGAGAATCTTGAATTTGAACTTAAGTGTGAGAGTGTCCATGGACACAGCAATCCTGAAGAGCAAGATTACCCAGTTTTGGCCAGATACTTTAGTGAATGCTACTATTGGGGGGAAAAAAACAACTAACCAAACAAAAAAACCCAACACACAAAAAACCCAAACCAAAGTCTGTCAGACTGAGTATGAGATTTTTAAACCTGTCATCTTGGTCTTTACAGCTAGTACTAAGAGTTTTAAAACTGTCTTCTTGGTCTTTTCAGCTACTTACGAAAAACATTAACTTTTTTATACCAGACAGTATAAGTTGTTTAAGGGCTGGACAAGGATTGAAGAGAGAACTAGGTAGGATTGACTGTTAGAGAGTTTGAGGGAACTTGAAATATTTGTTCTGAAATATATTGCTGCAATAAAAGCCAAGGAGGAGATTAATAATTAAAATAATGATGTTGTTTAATGTAGAAAATTTAAAAATCCTTCATATCTACAATTAAGGAAATGACCGTGGCTTTCTTTATCAGCTGAATGGCTACAAACCAGGTCTAACTGGGAAAACCTCAGTGCTTACACTCACCATAGTAATGCTGATTATGAGGTAGTAAGCCTTGCGCTGAGGGTAAATTGCTTTCTGAGCTTCATTTTATTCTGTACCATGATGCACAGAGCTATGTGAGTATACAAATGGCCTTGGTATCCCTAGAGCCACGTATGCGCTTATTTTGAGTTTATAGCAAGCTGTAGCTGTGCTAGGAGTAAAACTGAGAATGACAGAGACATTATTTTTGTGTGTGTCCATTGAATCAGTTGCATTGCAATCCACAGTATATTGCTATTTGTTTTCCTGTAGTAGGTAGGTGTCTGAATAAGATACTTAATTCAGTAGTTGTTGAATTCACAGCTAAGGAGTGGCTTCTGTCAAATTAAAACATTGTTAAGGATTGTGCCTGCAAAATGTCTAGACTGTTTTGTAAAGTAATCAGTATTGGAGGATGTGATTCTGTGAAATATTTTAACTTTACTTCTTGAATTAATCTTTCTTCTTTTTCACAGCCTTTAACATGCTTTCTCATTGTTGTCAGTCATTTACAGCTTAGATGTCAATGGATGCCTTCTATATGTGTCTTTGTCTCTAGTGAGAACTGTGTTGTGTCCAAAGTGACCAGTGGGCCTGGTAGGTACATCCCGAGATGTTCTCTTCAAGGAGTTCTGCAAACCTGTTCAGCCACATACCTGAGTGGTTTGCAAGCTTCAAGAGATTCTTGACTCTGTCAGGGAAATGTTCATGATAACCATCTGGAAGTAACTCTGATCTGGAGGGTGGCAGAAATAAGTATCCAAATACATCCAACAGATCTGTAAGCCACCTTGTATTGTAGCTTAGAAAGATATAAACAACAGAGATGAAGTTTTTTTCAAATCTAGACACATATTCAGATGGTCGGTTATTTCAGAAATACTCTGTTCTGTGTTCCAGCAGAGAGTCCCTCTGGCAGCCTAACTGCAGATGAGCATGTGGGTCTGAGGATTTCCCCCTCCTAGTTTCTCCAAAGGAGGTTTTCCTCTTTCCCTAAGGGGAGATAAGGAGAGGGCACTAGAGAGTATGTGTATGTATTGTGTTAAAGTTAGCTACTCTGTTTTGTCAGAATACGCAGCCTCTCCCAGAGCTTCCATAAACCTGGAGAAGAGCAATACAGGCACCCTGCTCTCAGCAATCTAATCCTTTTTCTCCCTCCCCAACAACCTGGCATTTCTTAATACTTGAATTTTGTCAAAGGAATGATATGTCACTTTTCCTAATTAACAGGAAACACAAAACAGCTAAGCTGCTAGACATTATTGGAATGTTTCATTTGCCATGCTGTAAAATAAACTCGCAATGCTCTGTGGCCCTGCTGGGTGTGGTGCCAGGTGAAGTGAAAGCATTTAGTGCCTATAAAGCATACTAAATTGTTATTTAGCTACTGGGAGTAGCTAAACACATTTTATAAACACTTTACTGGATTAATTTATAATTTTGTTCACTGTTGATAGATGCATTCATGACTGAACTGCTTCCAGAAGGAGAATTGTTTTACTGCATTGCTGCTTTGGCTATGAAACCTGCCTCTCTCTAGATGCAGAAGGAGCAAACATTCAAGAATTATAGTGTAACAAATGTGTTTCCAAGCTCCCACATTTTTACTGTGAAGCATTTCTATGCAAGCAGGAAGAGGATCAGCATTGGTTTGTCACCTTCAGAAAACTAATGAAGTGATTATCTAGCGTCCTTCCCGGGATAAGACTTCACACATACATTTGGAAGGGTGCCTGGAAAAGGCCTGTTCCAGCCACCTTGCAAGCCTGAATTTGTTCTCTAAATTTGGCTGCTAATCAGACCATTTTCTCTGTTGGGCAAAACAGAGGCTGAATCCAAAAGACAACTTCAAATAATGCGAAGATTAAACTGAAGGGAAAAAAAAAGACCAAGCTTAATTTGATAAGATGTTGACTTATTTTTATTCAAAAAGTTTGAGAAGATTAGCACTGAAGCATGGTGTTTGTAACTTTTTCATATCATTATGTATGTTTAGAAGAGAGTATTTGATGGTAAAACAGTGACAATGTAGTGGTTTTATGCTGGTTTGTACTGAAGAATCCTTTCTTGAACAGGAAGGTTTTCATACTACAGAATTTGGGTCTGTGCAAAAACATGACAACTTTGAGATGTCGTTCAAGGAGTCATTATAAAATCTATGACTTTAGATTATTGTTTTAGTCTTGCTTCTCCATCTAGACCCCTACAAGTCTATGGGACCTGATGGGATCCTCCCAAGGGTTCTTAAAGAGCTGGCAGATGTCATAGCGAGTCCTTTCTCAATTTTTTAATGCTCTTGGGAGTCTGAGGAGGTCCCAGCTGACTGGAAGCTGGCAAATATTGTTCTGATTTTCAAGAAAGGCAAGAGAAATGACCCTGGTAACTACAGGCCTGTCAGTCTCACTTCTGTGCCTGGTAAATTATGGAGAAGATTATTCTGGGAGCTATGGATAAGCATCTGACAGACAATGCTGTCATTGGTCATAGCCAGCATGGGTTTATGAAAGGGAAGTCATGTTTAACAAACTTGATTTCCTTTTATGACAAGATTACCTATCTAGTGAACCAAGGGAGACCAGTTCATGTCATCTTCTTGGACTTCAGTAACGCTTTTGGTACTGTCTCCCACAGCATCCTACTGCACAAATTGGTGAATATACACAACTGACTAAGGGGTTTTGTACATGGAGCTACATCAGGCTGGTGACAGGTGATGAGTGGGGTCCCACAGGGATCCATCTTAGGGCCAGTTCTGTTTAACATCTTTATAAATGGCTTGGATATAGGACTTGAAGGTCTAATAAGTAAGTTTGCAGATGATACTAATCTGGGAAGGGTTGTTGACTCCAATAAAGGCAGAGAGGCACTTCAGAAAGATCTAAATAGATTAGAGGACTGGGCAGTCACAAATTGTATGAAGTTTAACAAGGGTAAGTGCCAGGTTCTGCAGTTGAGTAGGGACAACCCGAAAACAACCTACCAAATGGGGAATGAGAGGCTGGAAGGCAGCACTGCAGAGAGGGATCTGGGTGTTTTGAAAGATGATAAATTGAGTATGAGTCAGCAGTGTGTGCTGGCACCCAAAAGGGCCAATAGGGTTCTGGGGTGCATCAAGCACTCCATTGATAGCCAATCGAGAGAGGTGCTAGTCCCACTTTACTCGGCTCTGGTGCGGCCTCACCTGGAGTATTGTGTGCAGTTTTGGGCACCAAAATACAAGAGAGATATGAAATTGTTGGAGAGCATCCAGAGGGCCACAAAGATGATGAAGAGTATGGAGGGGAAGACTTATGTGGAAAGACTGAAATCACTTGGTCTGTTCAGCCTAGAGGAGACTGAGGGGAGACCTCATTGCAGCTTATAAGTTCCTCACCAGAGAGAGAGGGGTGGGTGCTGACCTTTTCTCTCTGATGACCAGTAACAGGACCTGGGGGAACGGCATGAAGCTGTGCCAGGGGAAATTCAGGTTGAATGTTAGGAGGAGCTTCTTTACCCAGAGAGTGGTGGAGCATTGGAACAGGCTCTCCAGGGAGGCTGTCGTGGCACCAATTCTCATGGAGTTTAAGAAGCAATTGGACATTGCACTTTAGGCACATACTGTAACTTTGGGGTTGTCCTGTGCCTAAATAGGATCTGGATTCGATGATCCTTGTGGGTCCCTTCCAGCTCAGGATGTTCTGTGATTCTATGATAGTCTTCTTAAAACTAGGCAATTATGAGAGAAGCCAACATAAAGCTAGAGTGATAATTTTTAGAAGACTTTTCCTGATCTGTAACTCTGTATTTCGCCTTCACAGGGCCACTTATACTATTGAAAGCATTAAAGGGCTATCCATATGTAGAGGAAGAATTGTGCTGAACACCAAAATGTTTCAGACTCAAGTGGTGACCTGTGGCAGGTTCCTAATGCTACAGGGTTTGTAGGAGAAAACTGTAAGTCCTGCAACAGTAGAGGAAAACATCTCTTTGCAAGAGAAGAGCAGTACTACTAGCATGCCATAGCAACAGTAATTTTCTTCAACTTCAAATACCCATGGAATTTACATAGTCCTTTGTTAGCACTAGTTGCTGTGAGTGAAGCAATGGAGTGGAGGCACAGTTGCTGTTTTCCCCACAGGCGGATGAGGTGGCTCACAGTCACCATCAGTTCATATAGTTGCTTATGGTCGTATCAGTGCGCAGCAGCAGTCCTCCTATTTCAGAGTAAAAAGAAATACAACCCAAACAACAACCTGATGCTTAAGCTTTTGTAATTTCTCTGCTTATATTTTATTAATTTGCACTCTGTTAAAGTTTAACAACAAAATTGCTTCAGAAGAGCGCTAAACATCCTTTTTCAAATACAGTTGTACTTCTCTAGTGCATCTTTGTTGTGTTCCAGATTTCCTTGTCTAGTTCTCTTACTTGCAAGGTCACACTTCCATAATTGGCAAAGGTCATATTTGTCTTTTCCTAGCTGTCTGGTGCAAGCCTTGCACCTTTTTTTCTGCTCCCCAGCTAGCTTAGTAGTTAGTATTTCCTCAGTAGAAGGCACAATGGGAAGTGTAACCAGTGTCCTTGATTCGTTTTTGCTCTACTTTAACCTCTGATACCTGCATTAATAATTGTAATTAATATTCTTTGCTGAACTAAGCTCAAGCCACACTGCCCCAGTAGTCTGCTATGTAGAAATCTTTGCTAAGAGCAGATTTAAATATAAAAAGAGTAGTATGACATGAGCTAGAGTGGTCTGCACCATGTGTTGTGTATGATGGTTGTTAGTCAGAGGAGGAATCAAATAATACGGAAGGACTGGTACATGGAGTGCCTGGTTTTGCCATGGGGTTTATAGTTCATGACTGATTACTGCTTCTACCTTCTCGTGAGATTTCTTTGGCTAGAAGCATAAGATTTCTATTTTTTTGTTTGTTTTAATATATACTTTCAGTTTATTGTCTAGTTAATCATGCCTTGTGCCCTCCAGAGCAGATTACTGCAGTGTGTTCTGTAAGAACCAAAGGGACTCTTGGTTTTTGAGCCAGAAGTGTTCAAAAGCTGCAGCGATTACAGCCTGCAGCAGCCTGCTTGGCTGATTTTGTTGGCCAAACTCAGCATTTCAGCTTGCTAAAAGTAGTTCTAGTCTGTCATTTACTTCTAGCTTTTCAACCTGAGGATCCCATATACAGATTGCCTGCTGGTTCTTTGGTGCCTTCTTAATGACAGAGAAAGATCTAACGTCGTTAACTATTTATAGATACCTGGTAGTCTAAAAGGATATTTTTGGTTGAAAAACTAAGAAGAGTCAACTTTGCTTCATTTTATTTTTAAGATCTCAAATTTGCCAGTACAGTCAGATATGCACAAAGCCTGTGTATGAACTATATTTAAGAGGAATGGTGATTACATGGGTAGGGGGATTCAGATGAAATTTTTAATCTGAAATTAAAAATAAGGCTGAATCTGAAGGACAAGGTGAAATAGTGAACAGATCCAAACTTCAGGGAAAAAACCAAACTTATTTGACAAGATCTTGACTTATTTTTATTCAATAAGTTTGAGAAGATGTAGCACTGAAGCATGATGTTCATACCTTTTTCATAAGGGTAAAAAAATGGTAATCACTTTCTGACTCTTTTAAAGAAGCTCTAAGAGGACATGTAATCACTTAAAATTACAAGGCTGTTTTGAAATTCCTTTTTATTCTTATTCAGATGAATCTTCATTATGTAGTATGTGAGTTTACCATTAGTAAATATTTGGTTGTTAGATTAAAAATAGCCTTTCCAGGACATACCCCATCTCCTGGGCCACAGAATTATTATAAATAGAATTCTACTTTAGGGTTTTTTAAGTTAGTGGTGTTTTTTTTTTTTTTAAATCTTACGTGTCTCTCCAGTGCTATTCTGAAAGCAGACTTGAATTTCAAGAAAGTTCAGATTTGTCACCAGTCATAGTATTGTCATGTCTCATTTCTGACTTAATGAAACAAGTTGGATTTTTTTTCTTGTTTTTTTTTTTTTAAATTTTAAAAATAGTAATGAGGTGAGGATCACTGTCATCTCAGTAAAAGCAACGTTTTCAGATTTTGTGTATGCCTGTAATAAAACCCCATGACCTTTTACTTTTATTTTAGCTGTATGCTTTTGAGCAGACTTGCACAGTGCCAGTATTAATACTAATGAATTTTAAAGGGATGAGCAGGTCTGGAGTGCTCTTTAACCATACCTGATTCAGAAGTGAGCAGATATTTCATTCATTTTTTGCATTGCATTTTTAAGGGCATGTTTTGGTCAAGACAAGCATAAAATGTGGCACAGAGTGAAATCCAATGAAAAAAAATCTAGATACACTATTGAGCCCCAACTGCTGTTTCATGTTGGTAAGGAAGACACGTAGTCCTGTGCTGTGGCTGGTGCCCAGAGCACATTACAATGATGCTGTGTTCATCCATCTGCTGTAACGCTTTCTGACATCCACAGCTGATTGTCACTGCTGCATATTGACCTGAACATTTGCAGTAGTAATATCTCTTCTGTCAACATATATGGAAGCATAGTGTGGATTTTTCTGGACATTTTGACCTCTGTCATAGGTCAGATGCTGCTTTTATGACAGCAGGACGGGATCTATGGAAATATTCAGTAAAAACATCCCATAGTATTATTTTTACTGTTCTTAAGCCTTTACACTTCCTCACTGCTCCCTTTAATGTTCATTCAACTACATTTAAAAATAGTTAGGACCTTCCTTTTATATTCATAGAATCATAGAATGATTAATGTTGGAAAAGACCTCTTAAGATCATCAAGTCCATCTGTCAACCTATCACCACCATGTCCACTAAAGCATGTCCCCAGGTACCACGTCTGTACATTTTTTGAACACCTCCAGGGGTGGTGACTCCACCACTTCCCTGGGCAGCCTGTTCCAATGACTAAGAATGCTTTCTGTGAATGATTTTTTCCTAATACCCAATCTAAACCTCTCCTGGTGCAACTTTAGGCCATTTCTTCTTGTCCTACCACAGGTAACGTGGGACAAGCCTGTCCAGGTCCCTCTGTAGAGCCTTCCTACCCTCAAGCATATCAGCACTTCCTCCTGATTTGGTGTCATCTGCAAACTTACTGAAGGTGCACTCAATCCCCTTTTCCAGATGACCGATAAAGATACTGAACAAAGCTAGCCCCAATACTGAGCCCTAGGGAGCACCACTTGTGACTGGCCACCAACTGGATTTAACTACATTTACCAGTACTTTCTGGGCTCAGAAACCCTTCTTGTAGAATAAAGTATGGTGGTGTAAGAGAAATGTAGATCACCAATACTGTATTTTCCTATACCAGATGAAAACCATACTAGCATAATTTTTTTTTCGTGTATTTGCATGAAATGTCCTTGAAACCTGTTCATTTAATTATTTACAGTCATTGCTTGCTGAGCTGTCTTGCTCCCTCATGAAGTTGCTCTGCCTCCTGATTATTCTGGTGGTAGCTCAGATGTGACCTGCCCATTTCTGTGCTTTGGCTAATGGATATTTGGTAAGCTCTGCTAACAGAAGCAGAATCCTCTTTTTGGCTGATGTCGAATCACAGTCTATCCTTCTCCTTAGTAGTTAAAAACCCTTGTTCACAAAGCTATGTTATGTCACTGCCAAATTTTGCAGAAGGACATGTTGAAATACTTATCATAAGCATTTGGTGCAGGATTCTGCTGGAACTGCAGCAGGTTCAAACAAGATCATGACTAGGCTAGAGCTGCTTTCTAAACTAGCAAGGTCAACGGCATAGACAGAAACTGAGAGTTTTATGACTGCTCACTTTCTAAATAGCTGAGACTTCAATCATTGTAAAGAATGTTGTCTAAAAATCTACTGTAAAGGTTTTAACAATTTTGGAGTCAAGAGAAATAAGAGTGTAAAACTCTTCTGGAAAAGAATGAAAAAAGCAGGTGATCAAGAGTGTTTCTGTGACCTGCCACAATGTTTTATTAGGACTTACTATGGAAGTACAGATGAGAAGGGTCAGTAACTTGTTCAATTTGCAGAAATAAACTACATCAGTAAACTTCGGCTACAAATAAAGGATGGATCACATAAGTTTAACTTTTGTATGTGTAGCTTTTATGTGTTATCCCTCATGGGCTGAAGATTACCACAAGCCTAAAAAACATGAGGAATGAAATGGGAAAACGGTCAAGCTAAACATTATAACACAATTCCATGCTGAAGGAAAACAGATGTGCAAAAAGGAGTTGATCAATATGTATCACTAGTATTTAATCTACCTAAATCATTTTGAGGTAAATCACAGTCAGACACACACAGAATAATGATGAACACTGGAGCACTTAGCTCACTGACAATCTCATCTCTGCCAGACTTTGGTCACCACATCCATTGTTTACGCACATGAAGAAATTGAAGAAAAGAGAAAGCTCACATTCAGTGTTAAGTTGACTGGGCTAGCTTGAGTTGTTGTAATGTCTGAATTAATTCAAGCTAGTTGACTTTGTGGTGGAGTTGATGTGGAGCATTCACACAAGCAGATTCAGTTTTACCTGTGCATAGATGATCCCTTCCAGCTAAGCATAGTTAACCTGTGTTCTTACACTGTGTCACATAAAAGCTGCCTGGCTTTTTGATAAGTGATGCCAAAGAATGTGTCAGTGTAGGCATTCTGCTTTTTCATCTTGATCCTTAAATACCATTGCCCAAAGTGGCTTAGTTATATGAAGAAACCAGTACAAACATTCTGAATCAGTGGGACAATTTGAAATAAGCAAGAGATTTAAAGTCATGCAGATGCATATGTACTAATTAAGGTGAAGCTCTTGCAGAGTCTATTAATAATCCTGTGTGTTTAAGGAGCAGACATTTGTGCCTTATCTGTCATTTATGGTTTTATTTTAGACATGTCAAATGGGGAAAAAGAAACAAAAACAAAAACATTTTCTTTTTACTCACTGATGTTAAGAAGCTATTGTATCATTCTGAGCTTCCTGACCTTCAGATGGCATGGTTCATGCTTTATGCTGGTTGCTTAAAGCCTGTGTGTGTGACCACACTCATCCTTGTTCTAAAGATACTAGCTTTGTGACTCAAATTAAATAATGCTTGCATTCACATATGCTGAATTTTGGACTTTAAATAGGTTGCTTTTGGTCTTCTTAGGTTGTTATGCATATTCTCTTATGTAATTGCTTGTTGGGATTTTACTGATGAGTTTTCTATCATTGTAGATCTGCTTATTAAATAAGTATGTTTATAAGACTTAAATAATTCAAACCAACCAATGTTTATTTACTTATTTTTCACACTCTCACTTTTCTCTGTGGGAATTAATTTTCTAAATTACTTTAAAAATTGTTATGCAATATTTGTAATAGCTAAAGTAATACAAGGAGAAATTATAATAAGGTTAGCTTTTGTGAAGAAAGAGACTTCTTAGAATTCAAACCAAATTTTTGCTGGGACATTGATTGTTAGATTTTTAAACATTTTTTGTTACAACTCGAATTAATGGAATTCATTATTCCACCAAAAACTGAGGTAATCTGCCTTTTAGAAGAGAAAGCGGCATCATCATGACTAGGCTTTGCGAACGAAGATTTGGGAAGGGCTCTACCTACGTTTGTTGCAAGCGCGTTGGTGGCTAAAAAGGCCAATACGAGATAGGCATGACCAGTTGCAAAAGGCACAGCAGAAAGACTCCTTAGATGGTGTATTCTGCAAGGCACGATTCTTTCTGCATTGTCTTTTCTCCT